>JAVTVX010000031.1:11847500-12050000 GCA_033439265.1 Dillenia suffruticosa | reverse complement strand
CACAGCAGACAACCAGGACAACGCAAGGCTTTTTAATTACTAGCAGTCATAGCCATAGACCTCTACTGTGATGCCCAATTAGAGCATGAGCAGCCGCTACACCGAGCGGGCCTAAAGTTTATACAATGTATAACAATTTTCCAAGTAAAAATTTTTTTAAATTCTTACGATGCCTTAATGCAAGTAAAATGTGGGAGTTTCCCAAAAAATATCCATAATTTATACAGTCATCCCATATAAATGTATACGGCCAACTACGGATCTCAATGTCATGACCTAGCAGGGACGAAATAAAATAAGAATTTCAAATTTTTATTTGAATTAAATCTCACAGTCCAGAATACCGAATCCACCAATATGCTACGAAACCTCTAGAGCCTGTAATGTTGCTCTATCATAGTAATCCTATCTGAGGAAGGTAAGGAGAGGGATAAGTATCAGGGAAGATACCCAGTGAGTTAGGGGATTAATATCAAGTATAAATAGTATGGGTGAACCATTTGAGTGTCAAACAATATTATTCGTAACAATAATTTACATTTCTCATAGAAAAACATGATATGTTTAGCAATTTGAAATCATTTAACCAATCACACGATATCAAGCATATATGCATCCATTCAAAATCAAATATTATTAGAGCAAGCCAAAAATAATCCTGACAGGGGTCAACGATGACCAAGAACAGGCGCATCGGGGGTTTTATTATGCATAAAGTTCAAAAGTCACTCTTTACCTCGATGTTGGCCATGAGTTCGCTAGGGCTAGCTCATCATCGTGTATAAGACCCCGCCTGGTGCTAGACGGTGGTGTCATACACGTCCTCCCCCTTACGTGGGTTCAATCGGCCGTGCCTATAACCATTAGACATAAGATGTTTGCGGACACCTCCTACAAAAGCGTATCCGGATAACCCGATACCTCTACAAACGCCCTTCGTAGTTACAGAATTTATCAAAAAATATCATCTCATCACAAGTGGGCACCCAGCCCATACAGATTATCTCATCACAAATGGGCACTCGACCCATACAGATCATCAAAACATTTTAAATCAGTGTGCCAATACAATCATCAAATCATTTTAAATCCATGCCAATGCGACGGTAGAGTAGAAAACATATCTGGTTCTCAAATAATGGCACAATATCATTTCATTTCAAACCATGGATGCATAGTCATCGGAAATATAAATTTACGACACTCCAAATGTCACAGAACAATTTTTGAAATTTAATATCATACGTCGAGTCCATGAATATCGAAAACATGTTTTATAGAAAGCACGGCAGAAATAAGTTTTACTATTTCATGCCAGAAATTAGAGTCTCACTCACTTTTCTAGAGTGGGTGGTCACTCTCTATTTTCAAAATAAATCCAATCTGACTACTTGAGTCTCCAAAAAGATTTCCCTAATCAAATCATCCCAATTTAATATCAAACAAAAACCTAATAAGGGATTTTCAATTTTTCTTTCCAATTTAATATAACCCTAAATTTACACAATCTCCTTTCTAGATTCCCATTTCATCAATTTCGAATCATTTGGCTCACAAATGATCAAATTTCTAATATATTTCATTTTTCCTAATTTTTCTCGAATTAAACATATTTCAAAATATATATGAGTGTAGCTTCCGATTCTAAATTCAACCTAAATTTGACAAAATCAATTCAAATGTTGAAGTGATTGCATTTCTCTCACCTAGGGTTCCTCATATCTCCGACCTCGCTTTTGTTCACCCGTCGAATTAGTCTAAAACTGTAATATTTCCACATTTGAAACTATGTCAGCAACTAACTCAAATTCTAAGCACCAAACCCTAGAACTACAACCAACACAGCCGTTACCTGCAGTGAAGAAATCGCGACCTAGGGTTTGGGGGTCGGTTGATGACTGTGGTTCGGGCTTCAGCTGGGGTCGCACCAAGGAGGCCCGCGCGCAGGAGAGCTCTTAAAGGAGAGAACAGATCGAACATGCGACCTTCAGATCTTCAGCCTGACGCTCTCCCAACTGAGCTATCCCCGCTAATCCACAAGTGCACCAGCCGGGAATCGAACCCGAGTCTGTACCGTGGCAGGGTACTATTCTTCAACTAGACCACTGTTGCTTGATGGCTTTCCCCTCGAATTTTGAATTCCGGTAAGTTAGAATGATTATAATTTTTACTATAAAAATAAAACCGAGAAACTAACTTTTTATCTCAGTTAAAAATAATTTTGATCATATATCAAAACTTTTGTGATTTAACTAAAAAACTTTTATTTTAAATAAAAAATAGTATAGATATTATACGGATGAGAAGAACATGGATCAAACATGCAACCATCAGATTTTCAGTCTGATCCTATCCCAACTGAGCTATCCCTGCAAATCCATAAGTGCACCAGCGGTATATCGAACTCGGGTCTATACCGTGGTAGGGTACTATTCTACCACTAGACCATTGGCACTAATTTTAAATTCTGATACGTTAAAAAGAATATATTTTTTAATATAAAAATATTAATGGGAAATTAACTTTTTATCTCTTTTATAAATAAATATGATTATATATGAAAACTTTTATTATGTTACTCAAATTTTTTATTTTAATTTATGAATATTTCTGATATTATAAGGATGCAATGTTTGTGGATCGAACATACGACCCACAGATCTTCAGTCTGACTCTCTCCCAACTGAGCTATCGCCGATAAGAATCTAGAATCGAACCTGAGCCTATATCGTGGTTTTGTACAATTCTACCTTTACACCACTGGGGCATGTTGGTTTCCAATCGAATTTTGAATTCCCTTAAGTTAAAAGCATTATAATTTTTATAATAAGAATATGCATGAGAAATAAATTTTTTATATATTTTGTAAATAAATTTAATCATACAAGAAAACTTTTATAATTTAACTAAAAAACTTTTATTTTAATTAAAGAAAACTAGGGATATTATAAGGATGAGATGAGTGCCAGTCGAGAACCGGACTCAGGCCTGTACTGTGGTAGGGTACTACTCAACCACTAGACCACTAGAGCTTGATGGTTTTGCCTGCAATTTTAAATTCTAAAATGTTAAAAAGAATATAAATTTTAACATTAGTATCAATAAGAAATTAACTTTATATCTATTTTATAAATAAATATGATTATAAATGAAAGCTTTTATTATTTAACTAACATTATTTTATTTCAATTAAAGATATTATAGTGTTGCGGTGAAAGTGGATCGAACACGCGACTTTCAGATCTTCAGTTTGACGCTCTCCCAACTGATCTATCCTTGCTAATTCACAAGTGCACCAGCCAGGAATCGAAACCCGAGTCTGTACCATGGTAGGATACTATTCTACCGCTAAACTACTGGTGCTTGTTGGCTTTCCCCTCAGATTTTGAATTCTGGTAAGTTAAAAAGAATATAATTTTTAATATAAAAATAAAAACGAGAAACTAATTTTTTTTCTCATTTAAAAGTAATTTTGATCATATATGAAACTTTTGTGATTTAACTAAAAAACTTTTATTTTAATTAAAAATATTATAGATATTATACGGATGATAAGAGTATGTATCGAACATGCGACCATTAGATTTTCAGTCTGACCCTATCCCAACTGAGCTATCCCATCTAATCCACAAGTGTACCAACCGTGTATCGAACCTGGGTCTATACCATGGCAGGGTACTATTTTACCACTTGACCATCATGCTTGATTGTTTTCCTTACAATTTTAAATTCTCGAATGTTAAAAAGAATATAAATTTTAAAATAAAAATGTTAACGAGAAATTAACTTTTTATCTATTTTATAAATAAATATGATTATATATGAAAACTTTTATTGTTTAACTAAAAATTTTTTATTTTAATTAAAGATATTATAGGGATGCGGTGAGCACGAATCAAACATGCAACCTTCAGATCTTCAGTCTAACACTCTCCCTGCTGTGTTATTCCCGCTAATCCAAAAGTATACCAGCAAAGAATCGAACTCGGTTCTGTACCGTGGTAGGGTACTATTCTACCACTAGACCACTGGTGCTTGTTGGCTTTCTCTCAGATTTTGAATTCCAGAAAATTAAAAAAATATATATAATTTTTGATATAAAAAAAACGAGAAACTAATTTTTTATCTCATTTTTAAAAATAATTTTAATCATATATGAAAACTTTTTTGATTTAGCTAAAAAACTATTATTTTAATTAAAAAATATTACAGATATTATAAGAATTAGGTGAGCATGGATCGAACATGCGACCTTCAGATTTTTAGTCTGACCCTCTCCCAAGTGAGCTATCCTTGCTAATCCAAAAGTGCTCTAGCTGGGAATTGAACCCAGGTCTATAACATGGCAGTATACTATTCTACCACTAGACCATTGGTTCTAATTTTAAATTCTGATATGTTAGAAAGAATATAATTTTTAGTATAAAAATATCAACGAGAGATTAACTTTTTATCTCATTTATAAATAAATATGATTTTATGTGAATGCTTTTATTATTTAACTCAGAATTTTTATCTTAATTATTCAATATTATTGATATTATAAGGATGCGGTGAGCGTGGATCGAACAAGCGGCCTTTAGATCTTCAGTCTGACGCTCTCTCAATTGTGCTATCCCCGCTAATCCACAAATGCACCAATCGGGAATCGAACCTAGGCCGGTATCGTGGTGGGGTAAAATTATACCTCTACACCACTGGGGTTTGTTGGCTTCCCCTCAGATTTTGAATTCCGGTGAGTTAAAATCAATATAATTTTTTGTATAAAAATATGCACGAGAAACAAATTTTTTATCACTTTTATAAATAAATTTAATTTTATATGAAAACTTTAATGATTTAACTAAAAAACTTTTATTTGAATTAAAGAACACTGCGGATATTATAAGGATGAGATGAGTGCCAACCGGGAACCGGACTTGGTCCTGTATCGTGGCAGGATACTACTCTACCACTAGATCACTAGTGCTTGATTGTTTTCCCTACAATTTTAAATTCTAGAATGTTAAAAAGAACATAAATTTTAACATAAAAATATCAACAAGAAATTAACTTTTTATCTATTTTATAAATAAATATGATTATATATGAAAAGATTTATTATTTAACTGGAATATTTTATTTTAATTAAAGATATTATAGGGATGCGGCGAGCATAGATCAAACACGCAACCTTCAGATCTTCAGTCTGACTCTTTCCTAACTTAGTTATCCCCGCTAATCCACAAGTGCACTAGCCGGGAATCGAACTCAGGTTTGTATCGTAGCAGAGTACTTTTCTTCCACTAGACCACTAGTGCTTGTTGGCTTTCTCTCAAATTTTGAATTCCATGATGAGCATGGATCGAACATGCGATCTTTAAATCTTTAGTTTGATGTTGTCCCAACTAAACTATCCCCGTTATTCCACAAATGCACCAATCAGGAATCGAACCTGGGTCTACACCATCGTAGGGTACAATTCTACCTCTAGACCACTGGGGCTTGTTGGCTTTCCCTCGGATTTAGAATTCCGGTAAGTTAAAAACAATGTAATTTTTAGTATAAAAATATACACGAGAAACAATTTTTTTATCACTTGCATAAATAAATTTAATCACATATGAATACTTTTATGATTTAACTAAAAAACTTTTATTTTAATTAAAGAACACTCCGGATATTATAAGGATAAGATGAGCGCCAACTGAGAATCGGACTCGGACCTGTACCATGGCAGGATAGTACTCTACCACAAGACCACCGGTACTTGATGGTTTTCCCTACAATTTTAAATTCTAGAATGTTAAAAAGAACATAAATTTTAACATAAAAATATCAATGAGAAATTAACTTTTTATATATTTTATGAATAAATATGATTATATATGAAATCTTTTATTATTCAACTATAAATATTTTATTTTAATTAAAGATATTATAGGGATACGGTGAGTGTGGTTCAAACACGCGACCTTTAGATCTTCAGTCTGACGCTCTTCCAATTGAGTTATCCCTGCTAATCCACAAGTGCACCAATCAGAAATCGAATCCAGGTCGATATCGTGACAGAGTACTATTTTATTTTAATATAAAAATATCAACAAGAAATTAACTTTTTATCTCTTTTATAAATAGATATTATTATATATGAAAACTTTTATTATTTAACTCAAAATTTTTTATTTTAATTAATGAATATTATTGATATCAAACACGTGACCTTCAAATTTTAAGTTTGACGCTCTCTCAACTGAGCTATCCCTGCTAATCCACAAATGCACCAATCCAGTATTGAACCTGAGTCTGTATTATGGCAGGGTACTATTCTACCACTAAACCATTGGTGTTTGCTGGTTGTCCCTCCAATTTTAAATTCCAGTATGTTAAAAAGAATATAATTTTTAAAATAAAAGAATGTACGAGAAATTAACTTTTTATCTCCTTTATAAATAAATTTGATTATATATGAAAGCTTTTATTATTTAACTAAAAATATTTTATTTTAATTAAAAATATTACAGATATTATAGAGATGCGATGAGTGTGGATCGAACACGATCTTTAGATCTTCAGTTTGATGCTCTCCCAACAGAGCTATCCTGTAACATCGACACTGCGGTGTCCGTAAAACAGTACCATTTTCAAAATATATATATATAAATGAGATATTCCTCAGTTCATTATATAGAGAGAGATTTTATTTATTTATTTAAATTTGATTTTTGATTTTCAGGTATTGAAATTAAATTTTTGGTATATTTTAATTTGCTGAATCGGCAAATCGAAGTAAACCTCATCTTTATGAAATTCGCATTTCTAACGAAATATGGGTGTCAAAATATATATGCATAAATATATATATATATATATATATATTTATTTATTTATTTATTTAATAAAAAAAATAAAGAAAAATGGAGACGCAGCGTTTTGGGGCAAAACGCTACGTCCCCAACTTGATTTGGGGATTAGGGTTGGAAACCCTAATCCCTCTCTCTCTCTCTCTCTCTCACCCCGACCCTTCGTTTCTCCCCCTACCGTGGCGCCGCTCCTCCTTCGCCGCAAGCTCCACCGCCAACAGCCACCATCTTCTTCTTCTTCTTCTTCTTCTTCTTCTTCTTCTTCTTCTTCTTTCCCTCAACGTTTCTCTCACACAATCTCTCCCTCTCACGATTTCTTGCGATCTCTCTCCCTTCCGCCGCGAGCCACGATCGATCGCACCCTTTCGCCATCGCTGCAGCTGCTCCTTCCTCCCACGAGCCTCCGCGAGGGCAACCCAGCGCCTTTGCACGCGAGCGAGCCACAGCGCGTCCTCCTGCCTACACGCTACAGCGCAAGCGCAAGCGTGAGCTCACTATCGAGCGAGCGCGCCACAGCTCGAGCTCCCCACAGCACGCTTGTGCACGAGCACCAGCCCGCAAGCCACTGCGGCCCGTGAGCCACTGCCGGCCCGCTAGCCGAAGCCCACTAGCCCGCTGACCCGCGAACCCACGAGCCCGCTGTAGCCCGCGAGCCCATGACGGCCCTTGAGCCCGTGACAGCCCACGAACCTCCACACAGGTAATGACTTAGGGTTTTGCTTCTGATCTAAGCGTTTGAACCTAACTAATAAACCCTGTCTTGATAGATAGCATTTCAGATCTTGGAGTGATCGAGGAAACATTCGGACAAAGGTCTGCGATCTGAGAAAAACCCTAGGTGAGTGATTTCGGACCCATTCGATTTGGTTATGAAATTTAGGATAAATTTAAGATAAGAAGTCTTGTTTATGTTAGAATGTAAACTAGATTCGCAATGAATGCATTTTCGGATATTATATGCGGTTCGTTAAGTTAAGTGTAAAAATTTATATGAAATGGGACTGTTCAAGATGATAGAATCAAATTAAGTTGATTTGAATAGTTTCCCTTGAAGTTTAAATTGACATATACATGAAAATAGTCGGAAATTGGGATTTGAGTGCAGGGGTTGATGCAGTCCTTCTCATTATAAATTGTTCTGCTTATAGGCAATTTAAATACGATTTTCGTATTATGAAAATAGACTCATATACCTTGAAAATAACATATGGCTTGAAACATTTGGATGGTAATCGAAAAGTGTATGATTTTTCAAAGATTTTCTATCTCATAGGAAAATTATTTATTTTAATACTTATTTCCGACCTTGAGTGGTTTTAGGGTTAAATTTGACTAGGTTTAAAAGTACGTTAATTGTTTATAAATGAAATGCAACTGATGACATTAGAGTGTATTCATAAATCGTAAAAGTTAAGATTTGTACAAATTTAGGGAAAATGGATAAGCCCTATAATACTTGAAAATTTGATGTTAAATTATGATGATCTGATTAGGTTGATCTTTTTGGAGACTCGAGAAGTCAGACTGGATTTGTTTTGAAAATAGGGAGTGACCACCCTCCCTAGAACAGTGAGTAGAATTTTGACATCTTCTATTGATTGACAAATCATGTCTTACCGATTTTCAAACGACATGATTTCTATACGTGTGGAAACTAAATTTTTGGATTTTGATAAACATATTTTTGTGACCATTAGAGTGTCCCAACTGTTGATTTTATTGATCTACATCCATGAGTTTGATAACTGATATTGTGCCATCTTTTTGATAAATTGACATGTTTTAATGATTCTACTATATTGACACATAATTTTAAATGTATTTACATGTACTATTTTGGCTATACGCCCGGCCGAAGTTATGTTATGATACATTGGGCTATATCCCCGGCCAACATGATGATGTGATGCATGGGGCTACGTGCCCGGCTGACTTGGTGATATGGTGATATGCTTCGTAGAACATTCCGTAGTTACGAAGGATATTTTGTAGAGGTACCCCTTGTGCCCGGATACGTTTTGGCCGGAGGTATCCGCTAGATCATCATATGTACGACTGTCCCAGGTTGACCCTCATCGGGGAGGACGTGAGTTTACCTCTGTCTAGCACTGGGCGGGACACCATACACGGCCGAGTATATATATGTATCATTATTATTATTTATACGCTAGTTGAAGTAATCTGTAGCCAACATTTGGGTAAAGAGCCATTATTTGATATTTGTATAGTGAAAACCCTCAATGCGTCCGTTCTTGATCGAGGTAGACCATTGTTGGGGTTGTTTGTCCGGCCGACTCTACATATGTGACTTGATACATAGATGGATGCATATGTTATTATCTTATGTGTGCCTTGAGATATGTTTTACTTTGAAATAGCACATTATTTTCGCACATGTGATATTGTGCTTGTATGCTTTGACACTCCAAGTTCACACTTGATAGTGATAGCACAGTGTTAATCCCTTCACTTGCTGAGTATCCTCCCATAGATACTCACCCCACACTTTCTCCCTACAGGATTAGTCTTGGACGGAAGAAGAATTAGTGTGTTGTGACGCGAAATTGATAGTACCGGGTTTGGGTATGGACATTACCATATCTTCCGCTACAATTATTGAAGATTTTAGTTTGATAAATGTACTCATTTAATTATTTTTTGGATGACTGTATAATTTATGTATATTTATTTGTGAAACTCTCATAATTTATTTGCATTGAGACGATTGTACGTATTGAATGTCCCTTGGGAAAAATTATTATATATTATGTAAAATTTTAGGTTCGCTCGGTATGGCGGCTGCTCATGCTCTAGTTGGGCATGACAGTAGAGGTCTGTATCTAGGTCTATTGGAAATTTTTATAGCCTTGCGTTGTTTTGGATGTTGACTGTGGCATTGGTTGATTTTGGAGAGGTCGGGATGACCATTTATTTATTTTACAGCATGAATGTTGATATACAGGTCAAATTGTACTTGGGAGACCTCCGAAATATGAAGAGGTTCTGTCCGATTTTCTGTAAAAATGTAGCCGGCATCCAAGGCAACAGGCGGCTGTTCATGACCCCGGTTCGGGACGTAACAGTTTGGTTGGTATCAGAGCCTTTAGGTTGGAGAAAGGATAGTAATAAAAGTCAAGTCTTCCCAAGTACATTTAAAAGTCCTCAATGCATTATAGAGTTTCGTATATTCATTTAAAGTCCCATATGTAGTTGTAGACCACTAATTTCATTCATTTTAGGGAGTTAGTTACAAGTAACTAACCCAAATTTTTAAATCATTCCAAATTCTAGAGTTCTATCTAATGAAAAGTTCTCTCATTGCAGAATTATGCCGCCTAGACGCGGTAGACTAGCGGGATGTGGAGCTAGACTCGCGCTACCCGAGACTCCTCATTTGTCTAACCCTTCGAGGGGACCTGAGACCCTTGGAGTGCCTGAGGCTGCTTCCTGTCACGGGCGCCCCCTGTAGCGCCTACTCAGCCAACTGCTCCAACTAAGATTCCACTACTCTCCTTTGAGGCGTTTAGGCAGGTGTATGAGTGGTACACCTCCCACGGGATTCAGATGCCACCCCACCCCACCGACGGCAGTGCTGACTCCTACGGCCATGCCACCTCCACCAGTTTCGATGGCCGCGCGACTCCTACGGCCGTGCTACCTTCAGTTGTACCAGATCAGCCCCTAGTTGTTGGTCCTTCCACTGTTTCAGGACCTAGTGACACTACCTTCTCCACCTTGAGGCGTATTCACGAACTCACCCAGTTGGTAAAGGAGGCGAGGCAGTTAGGCTGCACGAAGTTCACGGGCACAGGTGATCCCACAGCAGCGAAGCATTGGATCAACCGCACACGTAAAATTTTGACTGATTTGGGGTTGAGCGAGGACTACCGGCTTCGGATAGCAGACAGACTTTTAGATGGTGGGGCCCTTACTTGGTGGGAGGCGATTTGTAACGATGCTACCGAGCCGCTGCGATGGGAGGACTTCCTATGGGAGTTCGATCGCAGGTACTTCTCTGAGTTCCAGCAGGACCGCAAGAGGGCAGACTTTCTGCACTTACGACAAGGAACCAGAACAGTGACAGAGTATGAGACGGAGATGAGGCGACTAGCTGCTTTTGTTCCAGACTTGGCGACACAGAAATAGCTACGGTTCAAGTTTGAGGATGGCCTCAACTTAAACATCAGGAGGTATATGACAGTGACTCCTAGTCTCTCCATTGCGGAGATCATGGACTCAGCACTTAGGGCAGAGGAGATCGTCCGTGCTGAGGGCAGACAGCGGGAGAACAGAGATCTATGGAAGAAGAGATCTGGGGCTTCTTCGACCCAGGGCTCGAAGAAAGGCAGGATTTCAGGATATCAGGAAGACTCTTCTCAGCCGAGACAAGTACATCCTGGATAGGGATCATAATCTTAGCGATTCAGAGCATCGGCCTCTAGTGCCACTACTCAGATTTTAGCTCAGCGGCACCCTTTTTGCTGCCGATATGGTAGACACCACCCTTTTGGAGAGTGTACGGTGTCTGTTACGTGCTTACGGTGTGGGAAGCCAGGGCACATCAGTTGCGTCTGCCCCGAGTTGGGATTAGGAGGTCAATAGCTGCAGGGCACTCGAGTATTCCCCTAAGAGGACAGCAGGGAGCACCTGCGCACTCAAGTCACACCGCTCCACGGACAGCCGTTGGGGGCAAAACGGTGCCAGGACCATTCAGATAGCAGCAGAAGACACAAGCCCGTGTATATTCCATGACGCAGGAGGACGCTCAGGAGAGTCCTGACGTGATGATTGGTGCTCCTCCCACTGATCCCCATGTTTAGAGATATTGTTTTTTATGTATGTACCTTCTTTTGAGCACCATCACTAGTTAAAGTTTTAGAGGCTTAACTATGTTGGTTTGTACATGCATTTTGATATATATATATATGTAAGCATATATCTTTACATATTTATCAACAGATCTTTTTATTTTCTCACAATAGGAGTTATGAACATGTGGGAAGTCGACGCTCGTGTCCTATTTGACACCGGGTCGAACCATTCGTATGTGAAAGCGTCTTTTGCCCACAGGTTGGGTAAGCCTTTGTCACCACTTGATGAGAAGATATTGGTCATTACTCCTCTCGGTAAGCAGATACTTAGAGATTTCGTCTGCAGAGGAAGTAAGATCATGGTCAGAGATGCGATACTTGAGGCAGACTTGAATCCACTTGAGATGATGGATTTCGATGCCATCCTAGGGATGCATTGGCTAAGCATGCATAGCGCCTCAGTAGATTGCTTCACCAAAGAAGTGGAGTTTTGGAGACCCAAGGAGCCGTTGTTGAGGTTCTTAGGCGAGAGGCGAGTGTTACCTCGTTGTGTTCTTTCGGTGATGAAGGCTAGGAGATTGATACGCCGAGGGACCGAAACTTGAAGAGGTCCCAGTGGTGCAGGAGTTTCCAGATATATTTCTCGAGGAGCTACCTGGACTACCACCAGTTCGGGAGTTTGATTTCGAGATTGACTTAGCTCCAGGGACTACTCCCATATCTATTCCGCCATGCAAAATGGCGCCAGCTAAGCTTAGAGAGCTCAAGATCTAGTTGCAAGAATTGCTGGACAAGGGTTTAATCCGTCCGAACACTTCGCCGTAAGGTGCTCCGGTGTTATTCGTGAAGAAGAAGGACGGGACTCTATGATTGTGTATGAACTATAGACAGCTAAACAAGGTTTCCATCAAAAATCGATACCCTCTGCCATGTATTGATGATTTATTTAAGCAGTTCCAGGGTGGGAGTATTTTTCTCAAAGATCGATCTTCGATCTGGGTATCATCAGTTGCGGATTAGGGCTAAGGAAGTGCCTAAGACCGCATTTCGCACCTGATATGGACATTACAAGTTGGTGGTCATGCAGTTTGGGCTGACCAACACACCAGCAGCCACAGACAGTGACCGAGGTGCGGAGTTTCCTTGGTTTTGTGGGGTGTTATCAGCGGTTCGTAGAAAAATTCTCCCAGATCGCTGCTCTACTTTCCAAACTGATATGAAGGGCGCCAATTTCTTTTGGGACGATCGTTGTGAGACGAGCTTTCAGGAGCTCAAACAACAACTGACGACGAACGGCCAGTCAAAGAGGACCTTAGTCTTCTAGCTTAGCCGTAGCTATTCTAAATCGACATGTCAAAAAGCTGCGGAGCAAAGAAATTTCATTGGTTAGAGTTTTGTGGAGGAGTGACCAGCTCGAGGAAGAGACCTGGGAGCCCGAGGAGACTATTAAGAGACAGTACCCCTATTTGTTCAGTGTATTGCTTTCTTTTAGTTTCGAGAACGAAACTTATTTTTAAGGGGTTAGAAAATGTAACACCGACACTGCGGTATCCGCAGAATAGTACCATTTTCAAAAAAAAATATATATATATATATATGAGATATTCCTCAGTTCATTATATAGAGAGAGATTTTATTTATTTATTTAAATTTGATTTTTGATTTTCGGGTATTGCAATTAAATTTTTGGTATATTTTAATTTACTGAATTAGCAAATCGAAGTAAACCTCATCTTTATAAAATTCGCATTTCTAACGAAATATGGGTGTAAAAATATATATGCATAAATATATATATATTTATTTATTTAATAAAAAAAATAAAGAAAAATGGAGACGCAGTGTTTTGGGGCAAAATGCTGCGTCCGCAACTTGACTTGGGGATTAGGGTTGGAAACCCTAATCCCTCTCTCTCTCTCTCTCTTACCCCGACCCTTCGTTTCTCCCCCCACCACGGTGCCGCTCCTCCGTCGCCACAAGCTCCGCCGCCAACACCCACGATCTTCTTCTTCTTCTTTCCCTCTTGGTTTCTCTCTCATAGTCTCTCCCTTCCGCCTCGCCTTCCTCCGCGCGAGCCACAATCGATCGCACCCTTCCGCCATCGCGGCCGCTCGCCGCAGCTGCTCCTTCCTCCCGCGAGCCTCCGCGAGCGTAACCAAGCGCCTTTGCACCCAAGTGAGCCACAGCGCGTCCTCTTGCCTGCACGCTACAGCGCAAGCGCAAGCGCGAGCGCCCCACAGCTCGAGCTCGCCATAGCGTGCCTGCGCACGAGCTCATCACAGCGTACCTGAGCACGAGGGCGAGCCAGCGTACGAGCACCAGCCCGCAAGCCACTGTAGCCTGCACGGGAGTGCAAGCCAGCGCACGAGCATCAACCCGCAAGCCACTACAGCCCGTGAGCCACTGGCTGCCCGTAAGCCCATCAGCCGCAGGCCCGCCAGCCCGCAGGCCCATCAGCTCACAGGCCTGCCAGCCCGTTAGCCCGTTAGCACACTGTCCCACAAACCAACAAGCCCACTAGCCGAAGCCTACTGGCCCGCTAACCCGCGAACCCGCGAGCCCACTGTAGCCCGCGAGCCTACGACGGCCCGCGACGGCCAGTTAGCCCGTGATAACCCATGAACCTCTACGTAGGTGAATGACTTAAGGTTTTGCTTCCGATCTAAGTGTTTGAACCTAACTAATAAACTATGTCTTGATAGGTAGCATTTCAGATCCTGGAGTAATCGAGGAGACATTCGAACAATGGTCTGCGATCTGAGAAAAACCCTAGGTGAGTGATTTCTGACCCATTCGATTTGGTTATGAAATTTAGGGTAAATTTAGGATAAGAAATCTTGTTTATGCTAGAATGTAAACTAGATTCGTAATAAATGCATTTTCGTACATTATATGCGGTTCATTAAGTTAAATGTAGGAATTTATATGAAATGAGAATGTTCAAGATGATAGAATCAAATTAAGTTGATTTAAATAGTTTCCCTTAAAGTTTAAATTGACCTATACATGAAAATAGTCAGAAATTGGGATTTGAGTATAGGGGTTGATGCAGCCCTTCTCATTATAAATTGTTCTGCTTATAGACAATTTAAATGCGATCTCCGTATTATGAAAATAGACTCATATACCTTGAAAATGACATATGGCTTGAAACATTTGGATGGGAATCGAAAAGTGTATGATTTTTCAAAAATTTTCTATCTTATAAGAAAATTATTTATTTTAAAGCTTATTTCCGACTTTGAGTGATTTTAGGGTTGAATTTGACTTGGTTTAAAAGTACGTTAATTGTTTATAAATGAAATGCAACTGATGACATTAGAGTGTATTCATAAATTGAAAAAGTTAAGATTTGTACAAACTTAGGAAAAATGGATAAACCCTATAATACTTGAAAATTTGATGTGAAATTGTGATGATCTGATTAGATTGATCTTTTTGGAGACTCGAGGAGTCAGACTGGATTTATTTTGAAAATAGAGAGTGACCACCCTCCCTAGAATAGTGAGTGAGACTTTGACATCTTCTATTGATTGACAAATCATGTTTTACCGATTTTCAAATAACATGATTTCTATACGTATGGAAACTAAATTTTTGGATTTTGATAGACATATTTTTGTGACTATTGGAGTGTCCCAACTGTTGATTTTATTGATATGCATCCATGAGTTTGATAATTGATATTGTGTCATTTTTTTGACATATTAACATGTTTTAATGATTCTACTATATTGGTACGTAATTTTAAATGTATTGACATGTACTATTTGGGCTATACGTCCGGCCGAAATTATATTACGATGCATGGGGCTATATGCCCAGCCGACATGATGATGTGATGCATGGGGTTACGTGCTCGGCCAACTTGGTGATATGGTGATATGCTTCGTAGAGCATTCCGTAGCTACGAAGGACATTTGGTAGAGGTACCTCTTATACACGGATACGCTTCGGCTGGAGGTATCCGCTAGATCATCATGTGTATGGGTTTTCTAGGTTGACCCTCATCGGGGAAGACGTGAATTTACCTCTGTCTAGTACTGGGCGGACACCATACACGGCCGACTATATATATGTATCATTATTATTATTTACAGGTAGTTGGAATAGTCTGTGGCCAATATTGGGGTAGAGAGCCATTATTTGATATTTGCATAGTGAAAACCCCAAATGCGCCCGTTTTTGGTCGAGGTAGACCATTGCTGGGGTTGTTTGTTCGGCCGGCTCTACATATGTGACTTCATACATGGATGGATGCATATGTTATTATCTTATGTGTGTCTTGAGATATGTTTTACTCTGAAATAGCACATTATTTTCGCACATGTGATATTGTGCTTATATGCTTTAACACTCCAAATTCACACTTGATATTGATAGTACGGTGTCAATCACCTCACTTGCTGAGTACCCTCCCATAGATACTCACTCTTCACTTTCTCCTCACAAGATTAGTCTTGGACGGAAGAAGAATTAGTGTGTTGCGACGCAGAATTGATAGTATCGGGCTTTGGTATGAACGTTACCATATCTTCCACTTGATTATTGGAGATTTTAGTTTGATAAATGTACTTATTTAATTATTTTTTGAATGACTGTATAATTTATGTATATTTATTTGTGAAACTCTCATAGTTTATTTGTATTGAGACGATTGTACGTATTTGAATGTCACTTGGGAAAAATTATTATATATTATGTAAAATTTTAGGTCCGCTCGGTGTGACGCTACTCATACTCTAGTTGGGCATGACAGTAGAGGTTTGTGGCTAGGTCTATTAGAAATTTTTATAGTTTTGTATTGTTTTGGATATTGGCTGTGACATTGGTTGATTTTGGAGAGATCGGGATGACCATTTATTTATTTTACAGGATGAACGTTGATATACAGGTCAAATTGTACTTGGGAGACCTCCGAAATATGAGGAGATTCTGTCCGATTTTCTGTAAAAATATAGCCGGCATTTAAGATAACAAGTAGCTGTTCATGACTCCGGTTCGGGGCGTGACATATCCCAACTAAACCACAAATGCACCAATCGGGAATCGAACATGTTTTTGTACCGTGGTTGGGTATAACTCTACCACTAGACCACTAATGTTTGATTGTTTTCCCCCAAATTTTGAATTCTAGTATGTTAAAAACAACATAAGTTTTAGTGTAAAAATATGAACGAGAAATTAATTTTTTATCTCTTTTGTAAATAAATTTGATTATATGTGAAAACTTTTATTACTTAACTAAAAATCTTTTCTTTTCATTAAAGGATATTACAGATATTATAAGATTGCGATGAGCATGGATCGAAGACGCAACCTTCAAATCTTCAGTCTAACGTTTTGCCAACTAAGCTATCCTTGCTAATCCACAAATGCACTAGCCGGGTATCGAAT
The DNA here is from genome assembly GCA_033439265.1 of Dillenia suffruticosa. Lineage (NCBI taxonomy): Eukaryota > Viridiplantae > Streptophyta > Magnoliopsida > Dilleniales > Dilleniaceae > Dillenia > Dillenia suffruticosa. The sequence continues at coordinate 12,032,950 of JAVTVX010000031.1, read as the reverse complement.
CTGGGTCTCTACCGTGGTAGGGTACTTTTCTACAATTAGACCACTGGTGCTTGATGGTTTTCCCTCAAATTTTAAATTCTGATATGTTCAAAAGAATATAATTTTTAATATAAAAAAATCAACGAGAAATTAACTTTTTATCTCTTTGATAAATAAATTTGATCACAAATGAAAACTCTTATTATTTAACAAAAAATTTGGTATTTTAATTAAAGAATATTACAGATATTATAAGGATGCAATATGAGTGGATCAAGCACGTGACCTTCAGATCTTCAATCTGACACTCCCAACTGAGCTATCCTCGCTAATCCCCAAATACACCAGCTGGGAATTGAAACCGGGTCTATACTGTAGCAGGGTACTATTCTACCATTGACTATTAGTACTTGTTGGTTCTCCTACCAATTTTAAATTCCGATAAGTTAAAAAGAATTTAATTTTAATATAAAAATATGAATGAGAAATTAATTTTTTATCTCTTTTATAAATATATATGACAGTTTGTATTATATAACTAAAAATATTTTATTTTAATTAAAGAATATTACAGATATTATAAGGATACAGTGAACGTGGATTGAACATGCGACCTTCCGATTTTCAGTCTAATGCTCTCCTAACTAAGCTATCCCCATTTATCCACAAATGCATCGTACCATAGTAGGGTACTATTTTACCATTAGACCACTTGTGTTTGTTCGTTTTTCCTCCAATTTTATATTCTGGTATGTTAAATGAATATAATTTTTAATATAAAAATATGAACGAGAAATTAACTTTTTATCTCTTATAAATAAATTTGATTATATATGAAAATTTTTACTATTTAACTAAAAATCTTTTATTTTATTTAAGAAATATTGCAGACATTATAAGGATAGGGTGAGTGTGGATCGAACACGAAACCTTCAAATCTTTGGTCTGTTACTTTCCCAACTGAGCTATCCATGCTAATCCATAAATGCACTAGTCGGGAATCAAACCCGGGTCTGTAACGTGGTAAGATACTATTCTACCTCTAGACCACTAGTGTTTGATGGTTTTCCCTCCAATTTTGAATTTTGGTAAATTAAAAGGAATACAATTTTTAATATAAAAATATAAACGAAAAATTAACTTTTTATCTCTTTATAAATAAATTTGATTATATATGAAAACTTTTATCATTTAACTAAAAATCTTTAAAGAATATTAGTGGTATAATAAGGATGCGGTGAGCGTGAATCTAACACGCGTCCTTCAGATCTTTAGTCTGATGCTCTCCCAACTGAGCTATCCCCGCTAATCCACAAATGCACCAACAGGAAATCAAACCTGGGTCTGTACCTTTTAAATTCAAAAGAATGTAGTTATTAGTATAAAAATATGAACAAGAAATTAATTTTTTATCTCTTTTGTAAATAAATTTTATTATATATGAAAACTTTTATGATTTAACTAAAAAACTGTTTTTTTAATTAAAGAAAGTTACAGATATTACAAGGATGCAGTAAGCATGGATCTAACACGCGTCCTTCAGATCTTCAATCTGACACTCTCCTAATTGAGCTATCCCTGCTAATCCATAAATGCATCAGCAGGGAACCGAACCAGGGTTTGTACCTTTTAAATTCAAAAGAATATAGTTATTAGTATAAAAATATGAACGAGAAATTAATTTTTTTATCTCTTTTGTAAATAAATTATATTATATATGAAAACTTTTATGATTTAACTAAACAACTTTTATTTTAATTAAAGAACGTTACAGATATTATAAGCATGCCGTGCGCGGGGATCAAACACGCCAGCTTCATATTTTCGGTCCTACACTCTCCCAACAAAACTATCCATGCTAATCCAGGAAATGGATCAAAATGTACATTTGCAATGGCATTAAGTTTAGGCAGGGCAAGGTTAAAGATGTCTGTGATGACTTGAAGAATAGGTAGAAATTGAATATCAGTGCTCTCATGAGCACGAGTGGCCAACACTTCATTCACCGATGATGTTTCATTGGAGGTTGTGATAGACATCAAAAGGACATTGGACATGGCCGGTGATATTGGCTTCGTAATGTTGGAAAGTGCTTTCGCCATGGGAGCTAAGAAAGGGAGCACTGGTGGGGTGTTGTGGAATATAGAAAAGGAGCTTTTGTGGGAGTGCTTCTGTGCTTGGATGCAAAGGGGTTGATTTTTTCAGTTTGCATTAACTAGCAGGGGGTGGGGGTATGTAAAGGACTTCAGAGGTGAGAGGGCAACAAATGCTAAATGGCCCGTGGGTATAAATGCTATATAACTTCTGTCTTCTTTTAGCCAATCATCACATGAAACTAATATGCTCAACCTATAAATTCTCTAAAAATGACGCTAATTGGAATTTATGATCAGAGGCCGCCTTGAACAAGGTTTCAGAAAGAATTCCGAAAAAGAAGAGGGTGCCTTTTTTTTGTGTAGTTCAAATGTCTTTGGTTACAAAAAGAGAAGAAAAATGCTAATTTGCCCTCCATGGTTCTTAGTTGAATTCTTTAATTTGCCAAGTTAGGCTTATCCCAGTTGTGAACAAATTATGATGCAAATGACAATTAATCCCTCACTAGAAGGCCCTCATCCAATTAAGCTTCTCTCAAAATTTCAATCATTCCATCTTGAGCTTAGCAACAATATAATACCACAAATGACTTTATTGGAAAGTGCTAATTTCAATTGATTTAGGCAAAATTTTAATTATACATAAAATAATTACAATTGTGTAGTAGAATGTGCTTCATAGCATAACAAATATGATAAGAAATGGAATAACTCAGAATTGGGGGGGGGGGATATGGTAGCCAATAACTATAATAATGAGTTTAGTTGAGCAAGTCGTTACATTCTAGTCAATTTGAATAAGGTGAGCTGATCCTCTGAATTTGATATTCAAAGTTGAATAACGTAAACAACATAAAAAAGGAACTTCGTTTTAAAAAATCAATAGTCTCAAGATGGCTGATGAGCCCGTCGAGCCTGTTAAATCTTAGGCCCAGATGCATAATGGACTTTCCAGTTACGGCCACAGCGTTGGACCCTTACGTGAACCTCCCGACTTAACAAGGTCAAATATCAGGAATTATCATTTTATCGGGGTTATTAAATATAAAATTGATTGCCAGGAATTAAGCTTTCAAATGATATGGACTTGCATTATTTATGATTTTTGAAGAATTAACCTTATTATGTTTTGTTGTTGGGCTTAGTGAAAGAAAAAGAGAGAGAAAGAGTGACCACATTAAAATCGAACCTCACTCAAGGCAAGTTTCACCAAAGTTCTACGATGCTACGAGAGAGAGAGAGAGAGAGAGAGAGAATCAACAACTGCTAGATTTGATCTTGTATATGACATAGGTATGCATGATCATCTGAGGTTTACGTCCGGATTATACGAATTTTGTGATAAGCATGGGCATGTAATTTGTTAATGTATACAACAAGGTCTTGGAAATTAAGTAGTTTGGTGTGACCAGAATAGGAAAGTTGTGGCATCTCCGTTAATATTCGTTTAGCTTCTGAGATGGTTGGCGAGGTCATACGGACAGAGGTTAGAGGTTTGCTAAGCATAGCAGTTGGCCTAGGTGTAGTGGTGTCTAAGATATCACCCTCTAGGGAAGTGTCAATCAGCAGCAGCAAGCTGGGGGCTTGTTATGAGTGTGTGGAGACAGGACAAGGCAAGGGGGATTACTCAACTTTGAGAACTTCACAGAGTGGATCTGCATGGAGGTCTGGAAGAGTTTTTTGGGCCATTGGTGCTGCAGACTGCACTTATTCATAACTACCCTCCACACGGTCAAAGCGCACAGTTTAGAGTTTCCGGTTTTTCAAGGATGCCGAGCTTTTGTTGTGTTATCATAGACACGATGTTTCTGTTTAGCAAACTAAATATTCTTTAGATAGATTTTGGTTCTACGCGTTCTTCTGTAATTGTATGTTTGATTGGGGGGTACTTTCGACAATATTGTGATATAAGTGGTTATTCTTTTGAGAGAGATTATTACAAAAAAAAAAAAAGGCTGAACATAAACATTATAAGCTCATTTGTTATTTAATTTAATTTAATTTTAGCGAGATAAGCTCAAAATATGAACTCAAGCTAGATTCATTTATCGCTATTGGTAGAGCTGATAACAAATTGAGACACTTTTGTTAGCAGTTATAATGGAAGAGAACCCAGCAAAGAAAATGTCATTTTTTTTTATTATACCAATCAATATTTAGAATCATTTTGATTAATCTGATCTGATTCAAAACTTACAATAATTAAATTAGGGGGCTATTTTTTTAATATAATTCGTTTCTTGTTTAAATTGTAAATCAAAATTAAAATTTTGATTAAGAAATTTAGTATTAAATTTTCTTAAACTAATTTATCGTCGGTGAAAATGTCATTGTCTTGACGTTAGGTGTGACATTTATCCGGAGTAGTACCAAGAACAATCCTCAAAAAACTCCCCGCGTAGGACTCCCAGGACAAACACAGACAAAAAACCCAAATTTGGGAGTGTGTCTGAGCTTGCAATATGGGTTTTATCTTATACAATCTTATCAAACTTTTTATTTTACTATATCAATCGATATCTAAATTTATAATCTGATTAATCTAATTTAAAATTTATAGTGACTTATTTAAGAGAGATACCCTCCTAACGTAGTATACTCCATACTCAAATCATAAATCGAATCTAAAAATTTGATTAAAAAATTTAACATATCTCATTAAACCAATTAACTATTGATACGCCCAATCAAACATGCTATGCCAAAGTGTAATGTATCCATTTATAAGACAAAACCCAAATTGCAAACTCATACACACTCCCAACCATTGCTATTAGAATTGGCCCAGACCAATGACCGGCCCTTAACTATTTGAATATTAAAGTAACAATTATAATTAATAGTTAATCATAATTAGAAATATTAATTAATAATTAACAATATTAGTTAACAGTTAATAAATTGATTTATGGTTAGTTAAAATGGTTAAATAATTAGTAGAATTAGTTAATAGAGAAAGTGGGATAGAGAGACAAAGAGAGAAAGAGAGAGAGAGAGAAAGACTAAAGAGATATAGAGAGGGAGAAAGAGAGATTTCATTACATTACATTCAATGTCATTATATGTTTTGAAGATAACTGTTTACGTTATTTCTACTAACTATATAACCATTTCACTTAATCACTAAGCAATTTATTAACTACAACTAATCTTATTAACTATTAACTAATATTTCTAATTATGATTAACTATTAGTTATAGTTGTTACAATATTTCTTCTCTTTGAAAATATCATTATTTTCAAAAATGAAAAAGCAAGAATTGAGATTTTGAATTCATGAATTTTGAACTAATACTTGCATTTAAATTGAGAGATAAGATGATAAATACGAATAATAAATATAACTTGAGTTGTAAGGAGAATAGTGGGAGAAAAATAAAGATGGAGAATCTTGAAAATGAGATTTTTCTTAAATTTCTTTTTGGTGAATGATTTTGATCAACAATAAAAGTTCAATCTTTAGAGAGTTCGACAAAAATCCATTATCAACAATTTCTTTTTTGAATAATTAAAATCTTTCTACCCTCAATATTTTTTTACTAAGAGTAGGTAAAATGAGAGATTTAAAAAATATTTCAATACTTTGTTCTTCTATGGATTTTAACATTATTTTTTTAGCCACTTGATTTGTTTAACTACTTTCCAATTTCTTATTTCTTTTCCACCAAAGTTTTTATATTATCATCGGTACCATACATTTTTATTAAAATATTTAATTTGTCTTGGTTCAGAGGTGGAGAACCCTAAAACCTACGTTGATGGTGGCCGCAAATATTTAATTTGTCATCAATACCATGAGGATGTCACTCCTTTTGTCATGTTCCTGTCATTTTTTCTTCCATTTTGTCTGTGAATTTCTTGTTCTTTTTTTATATTCTTTAAACTAATCATTTTTTACATTGATTATATCAAAAATTATGGACTTTGATGCCAATTTGTCATGAAATTACTCAAGAAAAAGAGAGAGAGAGGGATAGATAGACAAAGAGAGATAGAGAGAGAAAAGACAAAAGAGAGATATGGAGAGGGAGAAAGAAAGATTTCCTTAAATATTTGAATTTTAGCTATGCAGTCAAATTTGATTGACCTGATCTCGTTGTTGAAAATTTTTAGGGTTTTCTTTTGGAATATGCATCATTGTTCCTTACTAAAAAATGAACTTAGTATTTTTAGTATTTTTGGACTTCAAAGCAGGAGAGAAAGAGAGAATGAGTGATTTTAATGAGTTAGCACAACTGGGTATTTTATCAACGCATAGTCGATTTAGTGAGATAAAGTGTTAAATTTTTTAACTAAGTTTTGAATTTGAAATTTAAAAATAAAAAAAATTATGCTTAAAGAGTTACCTCCTAAATAAGGCTTTTGTAAATTTTCATATTAGATTAATTAGAATATGATTTCAAATACCAATTCTAGGAAAAAAATATCGGGAGTTGTTATATTAATCAAATTTAAAAACAAAAGTTAAAACAGAGTTTGATAAAAAAAAAAAAGAAAAGAAAACTTATTTTCTAACAAAAAACCGGTTATTAAAAAACAGGAATTTCTAAAATAAAATTATTCATATTTCTTGTTAAAAAGTTTGGTCAAACAGTAAAAAAAAAAAGGTTAAGTTGAATTAAATTAAAATTATTTGTATTTTTATTAGGATATTGGATGTTTGGAAGACCTATTATTTAAAGATTTAGTTGTTAAAATTCAATTACTTTAATAGTTTTTTTTTTAATTTTATATATATTTGATTTTCCTACTAAGCAAAACATGTTGAAAAATTCTAGGAAAATAATAATATGTATTATAGTAAATATATAAGAGTCCTAAGCCGGTGGTTCAACTAGGGAACCATGGTTTGGTTCTGATAGGATTGTTCTAACTTCTCACCAGGGATGACAATGGATCAGTCATGGATCAGCTCATGTTAATATCGTATTCAACTCTAAATTCTAACTATGATATTCATAGTCGACATTAATATGATTCGTTATATGTTTCTCTAAAAATCTGTTCCAATCCGATATATAATATGTTTCTAAAAATTCGATCAGAACTGAGCCTACTCTCATTCGACGCGTACCCAACCTATGTCAATAAATCTAAATCACGTAAAGAATCTACTTGAAATTAAATTCAGAACAGTACATAATATGGTGAAATGCATATAGCCATCTCAATAGAGATTTCACACCCAAACATTATATTTACTCAAACTAGTATCTTTGAAAATAAAACAGAGATTTAAAAAAATTTCAAAAAAAAAAAAAAAAAAAGGCGAAATGCAAGTATCTATTTGAAATTGTCCCAAGTCAATTCTCAAACTTTAGTAATGATTGGAAAAAATAAATAATAGACACCTAACTCATAAATTGATCAATTTTGAAAAAGTTTTTCCTTGAAGACCTAATTTATCAAAATATTTAAATCAAAATATACTTAGATATATCAAATAAAATTAAATTACCAAAGCCCAGAAAAAGAAGACAAAAAAAAAAAGAAAAAAGAATTCACATTAGTGGGCAAGTTAAAAGTATAGTCTAACCAATGTTCATAAAAGTGGGAAAATGAAAGTAGCTTATAGAGAGAAACTTATGAGTGAGAGAAACCAAGAAATTGATGAGGAAGAAGGAAGTTGTGTGTTATTGCAGTCTGAAATGTTCAGAGTGGAGATTATTTTGACTACTCTAGTTGTGTCTAATGTGTAAAGCAGGGTTTAATTATTGAATTAAAAAAAAATCACCAACAAAGAGAGGTTGCGATGAAGGGGATGAAGGGAAAAGTAAAGTTGGGCTTTGGTGATGGTAGATAGAAGCGACGATGAAGAGAAAAGCGAAACTCGGCTTTGGAGGTGACAAAGACAAACTGTGAGAGTGGGGTAATTAGAATCGCGAAAGATAAATTTGCTCGAAAGAGAATGAGAATGATATTTATAACAAATCCTAAAAACCTTTTATTTTTTTAATTTAATAATATAATATTATGATAAAATTTTATTTTATTATAAATTATTATCAAATCGGCTCAAGTTGTATTATTTATAATTTAAATATGTATTCAAATCGACTAAATTACTTTTCTTTAAAAAAAATCGATCCGACTGAATTTTTGGGTACCCTTCGCATCGGGTCGGATATTGCCATCTCTGCCCACTATGCAGCACTACGCAACCAAAAACTGATACGCACGCTCACCCCGCAGAACGCGAACGCGAACGCAAAGTCATCTGCGGCTAGACCGAGAGAGAGGGAAGGAGAGAGATGGGGAGAAAGAAGGGAACAGTGGAATTCGACGAGGGAGCACCAGATGATTTCGATCCTGCGAATCCATACAAGGACCCAGTGGCGATGCTGGAGATGAGAGAGCACTTGGTGAGAGAGAAATGGGTTCAGATTGAGAAGGCCAAGATTCTACGTGACAAGGTCAAGTGGTGTTATCGCGTCGAAGGCGTCAATCACCTTCAGAAGTGTCGCCATCTCGTTCGTGAATATCTCGACTCAACTCGCGGTATTGGCTGGGGCAAAGACCACCGTCCTCCTTCTCTCCACGGTTCGCCATCTCCCTCCCTTTATCTCTTTCTCTCTCTCTCTCTCTCTCTCTCAATATCTCTCTCTGGGGTTTTGGCTTTTTTGCTTTCTATTGTCTGATTTGTAAATTGTGGTTTCAATAGGTCCCAAGGTGGAGGAGGTTGAAGCTGAGTGACTCTGCGTTTAGGTCTATTCAGGTACTTAATTTGCACCTTTTAAATGCTTTCTAGGGTTTCATTTTTTGCTGAGTATTGTTTGTCTCGTTGGTTTGTATCAAGTGCTACATTAAATTAGAAGAATTATGTTCTGATTTGTGATGAAAACAATATGCCTGTTATAATTCAGTGATGGGTAATTTTTTCAAACTTTATTGTTAGTGGAAAAGAAACCCCTTTAGTGCTTGGCCCTTGAATTTTTAATAGTATTCCTTATAGCAGGAGAGAGTTTCCCGTGTTCTATTCGCCAAATTTAGATTAATTGCGGGCATGTGAATAGTTTCGATCATGTCAATTGTAAAGGACTTCATGGGTAGCTAGGTGAGTAAAATAACGTTTGAGGATGATAGAATTGAACTGGCTAGTGGTGCTTAATCTAGTAGCCATTTCTATTTTTGCTAGACGATAAAGTGGTTTTGTCCCTTTTCCGATTTCCTACCATCAAATTAGACCTATTTACTTTGTTATATGAAGGCCAAATGCCTAACAATGAGTGATCTTGTGGAGGATATACTAGCCATATCTTTGTGGAGAAGTTGCAGTTGCAGATAAAGAAATTTCTTTTTACAAGACGAAATATGGTTAATGTAGGAGCAACGAGATGTTGCTACATTCTGAGACATAACCTCTCTGTTTTAAGGGCAAGGTGAAAGTATGATTGACCTTATCTAGAACCTGCATTGACGGGAGTCTTGGGCACAGGATTGCCCATTTTTTATTGCTATGAAACATGGCTTATCAACAGAGTGACTGTGACTTAGTTGACTTGTTAGCCTTTGCTTCACTTCATCTGTTTCAAGTAGTTTGTCTTTACTTCTTCCGTTCTACTGAAGAGGTTAAGATTTGGGTACATAATTTATTCATGAGAAAGGTCTTGGACACCTCCAATGAACTCAATTATGGCTTCTTGGCTGGGCCATTTGGTTTGGGTTTGTTAGTTTTAAATGATGTCATTGTGGAGTTGCCTGCTGTTATTTTGCTGTGGGTGCATTGTGTTTTGAAGCCTCTGAGGCTGGCCTTGTGTTGGTTGGCAAGAGCGTGGTCTTGTGTTTGGGGCGACGGGGTCGTGAGGACCTCTTTGTGTTTGAATTGGGCTCATGATGCATCTTCTTTACTTTTTCCAATAAGATTCTTGCAACACAAGAATTTTGAAATTGGACATCGGTTTCTGCTAATGAATTGACATGGTAACTAAGTTCCTTTTTTTTTTCTGTCTAATGGCTAAAAGCAAGCCATCCACCAAATATTATCGAGGGGCACTGTCTTAATTGCAATCAATGCCCTGGGATTTATGAATATCATAACTGCAAGAAGAAGACTAAAGTATCAAAGTATTGCCAATTAATAATGGAAACACTTACTTCTCTATATAATTTACCCTCTTTATCCCCTCCCCCCAATATTATTCATAGAGGGATGAGAAAAATGGTATTTTCTCAGTCTGTACCATGCCAAACCTATCTTCAAGGTCGTGAGTCACATTCGCTTAGACCTTGTAATGCCTAATTTACTTAGCAGGGACAAGGTCTTCCAAATTCCTTAGTTTGTTGTTCACCCTCTAAATATGGATAATGATGTTGGCATGAAATGAGACAAAAGACATCAGTTTACCAAAGTATGACATCTTTCTATTCGCAATTGCAATGTACTTGCATTGGAGTCCTTCCAAAATCTAATATGTGAAGCTTACAGAAATGATAATCTACTTAATTCTAGTTATCGACTTTGGTAATAAAGCAATCTAAGTTCAATTCTTAGCCAAACTGTTTACGAAAGCTGGGTTGGTTTCTTCCCCAAAACACCCTGTGATTACCCTTCTTCTATTTGATCAAGCCACCAAGAGTACTTTAGAATCAAGTAGTTGAGCTGAGTTGTAGAGCCCCACTAAGCCCATAGCTGAGTTGCAGATTCTGCAGTAAACCCATCAAATGTTATGCTTGAAAGAAAATGCAGCTAGAGAATGTCTCACTGCATGCTAACGTAGCAAATCTGATTGGTCAGTTATGACACTGTTGAGTGCCAATGCCAATGTCTCACTTATGAATATCATAATTCTAATCTGATTGTGAGCCCCTCCCCCACAACATTGTAATCTGTATTGTGTGGCCGAAGATAGTAGCTCCAATGACTGACACTGGTCTTAGGTTTAGGATTTAGAGGGTTAGTGGTTGAATGTGGTGTTCAAAAAGGGGTCTATAATTCCAGTTATTTTGTTATTATCCTTAGTCAGTGGGGGCGAATTGGGTTTTTCCGATGTTAATCTTAACATTGGCCGAACCAGGTCAGGTTATTAAGATGATTCCATATTTGCCTATAGTGCTTACGCATTTAATTTTGCCTCATTCTGTCATATAAGGGAATGATTGATGCAGATTTGTTGGTTAAATATTGATCATGCCTAGGTACACTAATTCAATCTCTGCAGCATGTGCAGACACATTGTAAATGAAAACTTATTCATCAAACCGTTTCTGCATGAAACTAACACACACACACACACACACACACACACACACACACACACACACACACACACTCACACTCACACATATAGGATCAGTAAAAGCCACACTTAGATTTAGCTGGTTTCGAAGTGGAGTTTTATTGATTATATACTAATAGGGGTTTTTCTTTTTGGTGCGCTTACTTTTGCAGTGCAAAGGTTATCAGTGAAAAAAAAAAAAAAGAGATTATATATTGAGATATGCTATCTTAGTACCTTTAATTTTTGAAATCTTAGTTTTTAAGAAAATATTTGCTAATAAAGAAATTATTACATACGTACTAATTTTATGCAGTTCTCTATTGTATCTTGTATTTTGAAATCTTCCGTATCTTGGCCTCCATCTCATATGTTCATGTGTACGCTTCATTGTTTGTTCTGTAACTGTTTCTCTGTCCTCCTTTTTAAAATATAATAAGTATTTTATCTCATAATTTTTTTTAGCCTGTTCATGTTATGCCCTTACTACATATATATAGGTTTGCCATCGAGTTTGTAATGAGCTAATAGTAACATCACTAGAGGTAAAAACTCATTGAATTTTCTTCTGTCTGAGTAGTTCTACACAAAAGGTTATTGCATAAAATTTCAATTCATGGATTGTTGCAACCGCTATTTGCTCATTTTTTGAAGTTGACCTGTTAATCAGCACATTGCAGCTTATAACAATATTTATGCTGGCACAATGTGTGCAGAAATCTTGTAAATATAGAGATTATGAAGGGTAGGAGCAGGTATAAATGTATGACTTGGGAGAAAGGTTGAAGTTGACATACCATTGAAGTGATTCAAGAACTTTCTTTTCAAATTTTTGTACGGAAACTGATTATGCTATCATTGTGCTTAGTAAAATGGAGCTTTGGACGTCTATTGTTATGATGATGTTTAGGTTGGAAAACTTGATAAAACAAGACCCGATTGAAAAACAACAGGATCGGCCCTGTACGCATACAAGCCTATTCAATTTCTCAACTATCTGAGCACTTTTTCTTAATAAAATGGATGCATGGGGAATTATACTTTTGCATCTTAGCCAGACCATTTTGGAGTACTTTGCCGGAAGAGAAAGTAGGAAAAAGGTTCAAACATACTGTTGTAGCTGAGATCATATCAGTCGTGGTTGTAGCTGCAGTAATGTTGACTGTAATGGCTGATACTTGAAGGAATTTGTTGATGTGTTTAAGAAAGACATGATCACAAATGATGGAAACAGTAAATATGAAAACGAGGCTGAAGGGCTATAATGGCTAATATTGTAGAATTGCAGCTTTCATGGAGATTTTATATCTGTATTGATAATGGCGGTGGCTAATATTGTCACAGAATATAATGCTCTTCTTCTTTGCAGGTTACAAGAATGGGCTACAGGAGGATGTCTGATGGGATGCTACTGCAGTAAGCCAATGGAACAATATGATTCACTTGCAGTAATGTTTGTCCTTTTCTTTTTGGTGATAATGCTTTGATGTTGACATACAAAACAGACAGTGATTGTCTAAATGTGATAAATTTTAACACCAGAGAACGAAATGAAAGATCTTGTTATTCTTGTTTGTTCTATTTGACATAATATGGTGATTTTCATGGTTGCTCAGAAGATGCAAGTAAAGAAGCATTGTTGTATTTCATGATGGGAAGAGGGCGGGGAGGGCTTGTTTTTGATCCCCTACATTTAGTGTCATTATAACACATGTTGTCTGTTAAAAAGTTAAAAGTAAGAGGGAATGAAGTTGTAAGCTTTTGAAAATAAAGCAGGATGACATTTCTTTTGCTTTAGATATTTTTTGCTGTTTTATTTGAAATAAAACCTTCAAAGGGGTGAAAGCACTAGTATGATTTTACGATAGGGGAGCTGGTCATAAATGAGATTCATTTTCAATTCACAACTTGAATTACTTGTATGAAGTGGAGAATTTTTTGGGCATACATGTAGCCTTCAATTCACTGGTCTTGGTAGTCATAGTGTATGTCGACTAACTTAATATCAAAAGGTTAGATTTCATCTCCAAGAAAACACAGTTACGAGATTGTTGCAGAAATATGTGCATATATATATGCATTTTTCTTAGGCATGATAACATGGGTCTTAGATTCAAGTTACAATTCTATTCTAATAGAGTTGAACCACATAAATATGTGCATAAGAAAAAAGGAACCTTTTGAGAGTTGGTGTGGATGGAAAAAATTTTATTCTGAGAGTAAAATTAGGGTTATGGTTGGTTAGATTGAAATCCAATTTATAGTGCCAATTTTTAAGAGATTTGGAAAAATCTTTTTCTAAAGAATAGTTTGGTAGCAGAAAATGTGATAGAGCTTCACACAACCTCTATAAAGTGCATTCCCTTTGTAGTAACCATACATTGATTGAAACTCCTCTGTGAAGAAAAGGGGAATATCTGCGAATTGAGTGATTTTTACTGCATAGTTACCTGTACCTGTGGTCTTTGTAGCTAAGTATACCCTCAGCATGAACATTTGCTTTCCATTTGGCCTTTTACTGAGGTATAATTCCATCATTGTTGGTTCGAAGATCCCCACTGTTTGACTACCTTCAAATTCTCTGCTCAACTAGACGGTTACCTGCAACCATTTGTTATGGAAGTTCATCTTGCCAAATCAGTGGGGAACTTGAGAAATTGAATAGAAGTAGAAATATTAACCAGAAATTAATGTAAAAGAGCATCTGATTTCTTTAGGGTAACCTTTTAGTGCAGAGCGAAGGGAAGCTTAATTAAGCTTTAATAAATTATTTATTATTGCAGAATATGATGTGCGGGGAGCTCCCTTCAGTCCAATGAGTGGGCGAAGGACACAGGAGGAGTTGCTCCCAAGCCATGCATCTGCTTAAGCTTACAGTTATCTTTCTTGCTTCATGTCTGCATTTTTAAGAATCTCTCAACTGATCAAGATAGTAAGTGTAGCCAAATGCATGAGATGGCAGCTCTTACCACGCCTCTGCCCTCGTTATTGGACTCAAAGGAGCTCCTCTTCCTGCATATATCCCACCCTCTTACCTCTCACACGAGTTAGTTGAACAAGTTGAGCACGTTGGGCAAAACAGTGGGTGAGTCTTGCTATCGTCCCTCCTCCTAGCTTCCTTAAATAGAGGCAGTGTCTTACTTGCACCTTAAATATTTATCTAGAGATTATGTAGTACACTCTAGTGAAGCTAGGATTATATCATTTGTTTTGTAGATACTCTCATCCGCCAGGATTCTTGGTATTTTTTGCAGGAGGTTTGGTTCTCTTCAATTTCAATCCTGTTTGAGTTGTGTCACAGGGATCCTTTGTTTCTTTCTTCTTTGTAGGAGGGTTACTTTTGAAACATAGCTCCGTTCAGCACTTGGCATGTAGTCCCAAGGACAAATTTCTGAAAAGTCCAGCAACAGCCTCCAATTGGCTTCCGCATTTCTTTAAACCTCTTGGTAGGCCATATGAAAAAGGAATCTATTTTGCCTTAAAACATAATTGGGCTTTGACAGGAAGAAATCTAGTTTTGCTTTAAAAGTTTTGATCGACCATCGTAAAAAAAAGAAAGGGATAGACTAGTAGTACAAAATTCTCTCTTCAAGTTGATAATTTCATATTTAAATCTTTATATAATAAAAATAAATAAATAAATAAATAAATAAAGTGTCCTTTGATCCACCGATCATCTTGTGTACATTAATCATTTATTAAGCCAATCTATATGTTTCCTCTCCCCCCCCCTCCCCAAAATACACTATTGATATCCCGTAAAGTTTCATGATTTTAAATTATTATATTTATTTTGTTTAATTCATAGCGATGCCGTGAAAACAGTCTGAGACTCAGTTCAGAGCCAGCATGTCTTTATCGAACTCTTTTACTGTACCACGATGCTGTCGTGTTTAAAAGAATCATCTCCTTGGGCGTATGCCAAATCTTTTCCAAAGATTTAGCCGTACTTGGTTAACCCCTTGTATTCACAACCCTTGTTGGCACTGCAGCAATACTACAAAAGTCGCCCAGAGTCTCTCTCTCTCTCTCTCTCTCTCTCAATATGAGAGTAATATAAACCGGTCAAAGATGGAAAGACATTCAAATTACCTTGAAATTTTTTTATCTCACATGCATGAGATCAGAGTCACATTAAAATTAGATGCTACTGTTTCAACTTTGCTAGTTTAGAAACGTTGAGATAACTTCAGTTAAGATTCAATCTGATTTTTAAATGCAAAAAATATAAATCTTCTAAAACAAAATAAGTTAAATTGAAATTCCCTTAACTAGAGGGTGATCCGATTGGACTGTTCAAATGATGGCAATTGGACAAAAACCAGCAAACCCTCCGAGCCTTGCAATCCATCTGTGCTATTAGCTATGGACGGGTAGGCCAAATACCTTTTTAAAGGACAGCAACAGAGCTGGTGGCGTCATGTTTAGTGACATTACATTGTTTTGGCAACGAGGTGTTTTTGTACGGCTTTGTGATCTTGTGTTTGGCTGTGAGATTCGGATTCTCCCAGTCCCAATGATTCTTTCAAAGCAAAAGGAGAAATCATTTTATAATTTTGGATTTGAATCCAATTTATAGAAATTATTTGCGAGAGTTTGACCATAACATTCGAATTATGGGCATTCTATCCAAAATGCAATTGTTATGCTTAAACATTCATTAACTGGTGGAAGCTCTTATGGTATCTTCCAACGGGCGTTCCAATATCGATCGCCATTGCCCCTATTTTGCATGCAGAAAGCGAATGGAAAACCCTCTTTTATCTCAACCATTATTCTCTTCTGCCCATTTTAAAATGTTTCAAATCTAAGTTCAAACTATAGTTGTGATGTTGATCACATCCTTAACATAAAAATTAGAAAACAAAAAAAGAAGGAAAAAAAATGCAATTGTTGAGCAAACAGAGAAGAAAGTCCAATTTTACTGGGTCGTGCTTTGACATTTAAGTTGAGTTTTCATAATTTTGTCAAAAGTTTGAACTGACCTTTAAATGGTTGATGGTTGATACTTACCCCAAAAAGGAACTACGTCCCATTTTCTACAAAAAATTATAATTCTATAATTTTGATATTTTGAATTAACATCGAGTTGATCTAATAATTAGACACTTTTATTTTTTAAATAAGATTTCAAGTTTAACTTGTATATATAGAGAAAATATATACCGGGAGAGTTTTGCTCCCTTAAACATTTAACCCGTTTTGAACTGAATTTAATCAGATTCAGTATAATTATCAAATATTTATGATTTATAATATAATAATAATAATAAACTATGGCTTGTATCTTTGAATTCATCTCTCATAAAATACTATTTGTTGGGTACAGATAAAAGAAATTTAAAACCAAAAAAGATTTTCATTAAAATTCAGAACCTAGAGAATGTGAACTAGTCTTCGGTCGTTGCAGAGGTGATTCAATTCTCCTCTAGTCATGCAGAGACAATTGAATGCAGGAGTTTTATTGCACAAGTCATCAGGTCATATTTGGAATATTTCCATTTTGAAAATTGTTAATTAGTGACGTTGGATCCTTCATTTTTTCTCCTTTTTTTTTTTTAAATAAATCATGAGTATCTAGGTTGGACCGTTAAGAAATAAAACCGGTGCTTGTTTTCTTCATATACTCATCCGAGATTAGCGTTAACAAAAATCAGTATCCAGTCATTTGATCGATTAGGCGTCAGTTAGTTTTCTCATTTCTATTTCATGTAACATTTTATTATACTTTTTTCTTAACTAACACAAAATATTTCCACATAAAAGGTGGAGTTTTTTTTTTTTCCCCAAAAAAATTATAAAATTTTTTCTATAAAAAATTTATGACAGAAAATATAGCAATAAAACTTCTCCTCTATATCCAAACACTCCGATCATAGAAATAACTCTGCTTTTTAAAAACGCAGGTACCATACATTAAAAGTAACATGTTTAACAAACAAGAAAAAATATAGTTAAAATGGTTGGCTAGGTCTAAGTTTCATTCATTCATTTATTTATTTGTATGAATATTTTACTTATTCAAGGATGAGAAATTTCTAATAACATAATTTACTATAATTTCTTGTAGTTTCGTCTGACACGGTGGAAAGAAAAACTAGACATGGCTGCTTCAAAGCTATTGCAAGGTTCATTCTACTTTGTTTATCTTATGCTAGCCTGCAATCCTGTAACACACTTTTGTGATGCTACTCGATTAGGCGAGTTGATCAAAACTAATATTCATGCACAATAAAAGTAAATTAATATAAAAATATAATATCTATTCAATTCAATGAAAACACTTGGTACATAATTATCACCCATTATCATTTATTCTTTTCTTAAGAAGCAATCATTATGACTAATCAAATAAACAAACGGTACTAACATCTAATCGATCGAATAACTAGATATCGGTATATTTTTAAATAAAATTTTGATTTTAAGTCTTATATATAAAAAAAAATGTATTTAAAAAATTTTATTTCTTAAGGGTTTATTTCGACTCGAATTAGATTTAATCAGATATAAAATAATTATCAAATATCAATAATTTATAAAAAAATAATTAAATACCGATAATTTATAAAAAAAAATAACCGATGAAACAATCTTACCACATAAAGCACCTTTTATAAACAATCTTGCGGGTGTTCCCAATGACCAATCCTAATTGTCGCGCATAATATAGAATTCCCTCGATCTTGAATCACACATCCTAATTTTAGTAAACCCGTTATGGGAATACCCTCTTTTAGGGGAACTCCAATTAGTCACCATAAAAACTCCTATATGTAGAAATCAAAACTTGCACGTCACACAATATCTTCCCAAATTTCTTACATAAAAATATTCTCTCTCTACTTGTTATTTTATTTTGTATTCCATAATTTCTCCCAAAAATATTTTCTATTTTACGTATAATGTATTTAAGCTATACCAAACGTAACAAATATACACAGGAAGGGTTTTTAATGCTACTAGTCAAGTAAATTAAGATTACCTTTTATTGACATTTTTTTTTTTGAGAAACAGACCGAATCTCTATTTATTATTATTATTTTATATTGGGAATAAAATTTTTTATTTCACATTTAAGTATTATTCATGGTCGAGTCTTTCCCCACATCTCTTAGGGCTAGAATTATTTTTATCTTTTGGGGAACTTGTTTTCTAAACTCAATTTGAATAAGATTGGGGTCCAATGCATGACATATTTATTTCACTAAACTTTCTATGCAAAATTAACATAATGCTTTCACTCTTTTACTTTTGTTCAAGCTCTCTTTAATTGTGATAGCATCTTCGATTCCTATCTCCAACTTTATTTTGCTGCCTTCTACTTGTTTGCACATTGCAAAACTATATGTTTCAATCTATTCTCTCTCTCTCAATTTGTAAAAGTTGCTTTCAAGGTCTAGTTACCACCAATGAGAGTGCTTATAATGACGATTATATACGAGGAGATTTGTTTCCAGGGCACCCCAACTTAGCTGAGCCTGCACAAATACTCATGAAAATAAATATGAATTATATCTTATTTGCATTGCTATGTAAAACCAATTAATGTGGCTCAGATCTTGTATAACTCATAAAATATTGGCTATTCAAGAAACATGCATGACTATTGATTAGATATATGTATGATTCTTGAATTTTGAATTAATGATAACTTTTTAATTAAAATTTATGATTATTAAAAGACACTACTTGACGTTTACAAATGGAGAGAGGATGGTACCAGTTGAAGTATAGATCTTTGGCTTAAAAGTCATAACTGTTGAAGAGTCACGATTGTTTTGTTTAACGGGAGACAATAAATAAACAAGAGTATCATCTTCTCACTGTCCCAACACTTTCATACACCTAAATATTACAGTCATCATAAAAGTTTCAAGAAGAGAGATAAATCATTAATTGTTTATCAGATCTCTAGAAATTACGTCCTAATTTTCTTCGATCTATTTATCATGGTATGCATTTTGGAAACATGAAGTTTAAAATCCATATATATTAACTTGTACATAATTGTTTTACACTTAAAATAAATTTATTGATTTTCATGTTTATTGTTTTTTTTGGTACATTCATGTTTATTGTTAATATGATAATGAACCTTACAAAAGGATTAACTCTTACATGGCAAAAAAAAACAAAAAAAACAAAAATAGTGGTATAAAGAACAAATGTACGCCAGGAGAAGACAGAATGAACTAATGAATGAGCCATCTTCATCGACAAACACTGTGAACTTCAAATTTTAACCTTGTCCTGCACTCGAAGAAGTTGACCCGCTAACTGAAACTTGGGCCGTCAAACAGTTGAACCACAGTTCTCCAAAAAATTGAAATCCCGAATTGTTTGTTCTTGTATAAGGCTCAGAATAGTTGTCCTTCATCAAAATTCCTAATCGACCCGCTTCACAGGAATTTGTGGCAAAATTGAGGAGCAGAAAAACATAAACAAAGTAAAAACAAAGTTGCAATAATCTTGAAGATGAAGAAAAAGAACAAGCCATGTTGGACATTTGCCTCATGAGGATTTAAGAGATTGCATGCTAATATATATATATATATATATGTTATTTACACACAGAGAGAGAGAGAGAGAGAGAGAGAGAGAGAGAGAGAGAGAGAGGTAGTGTTGAATGACTTATTCAATTGGAATTTGTCAAGAGTTAATAAAAAAATGTGGACACTAATTGACCCAGCAATTAGTGTTTGAAAAAAAATAGAAACTCTTATAAAAATTATAATCAAATAATGTTACTAGAATTTTCTCATTTATGAGGCATACTTAGGGGGGGGGCAAAATCTGTAATATGTTGCGAGGAGAATCAACCAATCTTTCATAATTTTATGTCACAAAACTAGACATAACTATGAGTCAAATTCCTATTAGCCTGAATTTAAAAATTCTTCGAATAAATTTTGTGGCCAAGTTTTGAATCAGTGGCGGTTTTAGAAGCCTAACTACAATAATAGTTTCAAAATCAAACTCTATATTCAGTCGAAGTTCATTTGAATGGGAATTCTTTTAATATCTGTGAGTATGCCATCGATATTAATATTTATAGAGGTGATAACCCTTTGATCACCATTTAATATACTTATCACACTATAATCTTATTTTATAAAAAATAATAATATAATTAGAGTGTTTGTAATCTCATAAATATAAATATTCATGAGAATGATGGAATATTTTTATTTGAATAGTATTACAAGATGAGAATACCCTATATCCTCACGCAGCGCTAGGATCAAGTCTTAAGGGAGTATGACATCACACCATTGTCCCTTCTTGAAACTAGCCGCGTACCTTCACAACCCTAAATGAATCTAAATTAATGGTCCCTAAATCTAACAAGCATGCCTTTTGAGTATCCCCTCTGTCACGTCCTGATTCTCGGATCGAGTACGTAACAACCGCCGCATTATCTCGATATACGAGTAGAATCTCCCCATATATCAGGACCTCGCAAGATTACATTACTAAACAATAAATCTTCCGGTACACAAATCCATCAAGTAAGAAATTCATAAAAACAATACACATGCAAAGGATCCATCTAGTCTATCCCTGTACACACAAGCATGCAGTGTGGCTATTCCAGCCATTCTAGAAATCTCAGACAAATAAAGCATTCAAAATAAAAAAAGTCTCAAATCATAGTCGCAGAATCTTACTAATACTTGCATGAAGAAAACAAGCTAGTATCAGTAAAATCCAAACGGTATGAGATGTACAGAACTTCACAATTCCAAAAGAAAGTATCAAAATTTAGAATCTCAATCCAAATGTCTCAATAGAAGATAAAACATTTTTCCAAACAGTTAAATCAAAATAATGAAGTTTCAAATCATAATCGTCCGATTTTATCAATATTTACTGAATAACTCAACCAGTATCAGTAAAATTCACACGGTATGAGATGTACAGAACTTCCTTCCATGGTTCTATAAACTATAATTCCCAAAACTCTCTACATTTGCTAGATACCTATACAAATCAGCAAAAATCCTTCGCAAGCTCCGACGTTCAGTTTCCGAACTAAATATTCTCTGAAAAATGTAGAGAGAGGGGTGAGTATTGGGGAATACTCAGTAAGTGGAGTGCAATGGTGTAATTGTATTCATAAATGAGAGGTGAATGTGGGGCAGTCAAAGTATATCTCATGACCACGCTTTATATATGTAAAAGTATTAACGACTTCGGTAGAGGGAGGGACGTCTAACTCCCCCGCACATCCAATCCCAACCACACCACCCTGTTAGGTCGCTCCGTGGTGGGAATGACTATAGCCATTAGCTACCAGCACCCTTCATTTCTCAAACACCTCATTTCACAAATCATGTGCCATAATTTCCAACAAATAATTAAAAATTTGTTGCCTTAGCAATTCATAAAGCAACTTCAAATAAAATATGGCACACATGCATTTATAAACATGGTGGATGTATTCATACTTTACGATCTAGTTCAGACATCCCACAATCACAAAATAATTTATATAAAATATGTAAAAATCTTACAAAACTATTTATAAAGCAATTTTAAACAAGTTACTCATTTAAGAATACAATAAACCATCCACTCACCTTTTGGGAGGGTAATCACTCTCAATTTCCAAATCGAATAAAATCCTACCCCTTCTTTAATTCCAAATGCCTTAACTTAAGACATTGATCACAAATGAATCATTAAATCGTACACCAAACTCTAAGGAAAGCTGTTCTATACCACCCAACAAGTTTCTAATTTCATCTAACACGTTTTTTTCATATTAATCAACCTACATTCATATAGGATTTATACGTAACCCTAGAAATTACATATCAATTTTTAGGAAGGTGCACTCTTTTCAAATTCCGCACATTTTTCAGAACATCTACAAAGCTCTCATTTTTATATTCGCCCTAAGCTCATTCAACTACTGAAAGGATTAGAAATTCCCTCACCTAGGGATTTTGCAGCTCGTAGACCTAACTTTCGTGCGCCGTTTGATTCAGTCCGGAACCTACAACGCTTCCAAATTGAAGTACCTTTTAGCAATTAAACCTAATTACTAAGCAAATTCAAAACCCTAGAGTTAAGATTAGGAACCGGTCCTTACTTGCGCAGAGAGAGAATCGTAGTCGTGGCCTAGGGGATTTCGGATGTCCAATTCAAGACATCAGTGGAGGAATCGCGACCTAGGGTTTTTGAGGGTCTACTGCTACTGTCGGCTTGGGGTTTTTGCGAAGGTTGCAGAAGCGTAGTGCTCGCAAGAAGTAGCACGCACGAGTGAGAAAGGGAGAGAAGCAAAGGGTTGTCGCGTGCGTACAGGAGAGAGAAAGAGAGAGAAAATCGAGAGAGTGAGATGAGGGAGACGGGAAGCTGGAGAGAATTAGAGAAACAGATACGAGAGCAAGAGAAGGGTGATATGAAGAAGAGAAGAAAGAAAGAAAAAAAAATTTCGGGTGATTGGGAAAGTGAGGGGAGAGGGAAGAGAGAGAGAGAGTGTTTATTGGAAATGTGAAAATGTTAACTTTTCTTTTTCTTTTCTTTTTTTTTGTTCTTGGTGCTACAACACTTAACCCCAGAAAAAGAAATTTCGTTCTCAAAATTCAAAAGAAAATTACACATTAAAAAGTTGGGGGTGCTGTCTTTGCATCAACTCTTCGATCTACCAAGTTTCCTCTTCCACTTGATTACTTCTCCATAATACCTTAACCATGGGGATTTGTTTACTCCTCAACTGCTTGATCTGTTGATCAATGATTTTCATCGGTTGTATCTTGAAACTCAAATTTTCATTTAACTCTACCGGAGGAGCTTCCAATACATGCGAAGGATCCGGTAAATATTTTTTCAACGTTGAAACGTGAAACACATTATGGATCCTTTGCAACTCCGACGAAAATTCTAGCCGATATGCCATTTGCCCAATCCTTTCAAGGATTTTGAAGAGACCGATGTATCGAGAGTTTAACTTTCCTCGTTTCTGAAATCGAATTATTCCCTTCCAATGAGAGACTTTCAAAAATACCCTATCCCCTATTTCAAACTCCAAGGGTCTCCTCCTCTTATCGGCGTAGCTCTTTTGGCGATCTTGAGCCATCTTCATTCTTTCCCGAATCAATTTCACCTTTTCTTTAGTGATTCGATAAATTCTACACTTTCAATTTTTCTCTCTCCAACCTCGTTCCAACACAATGGAGTCCGGCACTTCCTTCCATAAAGAGCTTCATAGGGCGGCATCCCTATGCTAGTTTGATAGTTGTTATTATAGGCGAATTCAATTAATGAAAGGTGTCGGTCCTAACTTCCCTGGAAATCCAAGACACACGCCCTCAACATGTCCTCTATAGTCTGGATTGTACGTTCCGATTGCCCATCGGTCTGAGGATGGAAAGCAATACTAAATTTCAGCTTAGTCCCTAAGGACTTTTGCAACTTTGGCCAAAATCTAGAAGTGAATCGAGAATTACGGTCTGATACAATGGATACCGGAACTCCGTGAAGTCTTACGATCTCATCAACATATAATTTAACCAATCTTTCCAAAGAATATGTGTTTGAATCGGCAAGAAGTAGGCTGACTTCGTGAGATGATCCACAATCACCCAAATGGCATCGTGACGTCTTGGAGTACGTGGAAATCCTACAACGAAATCCATAGTAATATGTTTCCACTTCCATACCGGTATTGGCAGTGGTTGGAAGACACCGGCTGGCTTCTGGTGTTCAGCTTTGACTTGTTGGCACACTAGACATCTCGCCAGAAATTCGGCGATCTCTCTCTTAAATCAAGACCACCAATATGACTCCTTAATGGTAAGTATATCTTGGTACTCTCCGGATGCATAGTATAGACCGAAAAATGTGCCTCTTCAAGTATGGCCTTTCGAAAATCCTCATTCTTTGGAACACAAATTCTTTCCCCATACATGACTATACCATCCTCTTGAATACGGAAATCACTATTTTCACCCTTGCGAATCTTTTTCACTATCTCCTTTAACTCTTCATCGGTGGTTTGGAGTTCTTTAATACAGTCCACCAATGTTGGTCGAATTTCGAATTTTGTCAATAATATACCATCGCATCACAAGCAAATTTAGTTCCAAGACCACGAAGTCCCATTAGACATGAGAGGTAAGAATCTCCCTGAATCAGAGAAGAAAATGAAGACTTGCGGCTTAAAGCATCCGCAACTACGTTCGCCTTACCCGGATGATAATCAATCACTAGATCATAGTTTTTAATCAGCTCTAACCATCTCCTTTGTCTCAAATTGAGCTCCTTCTAGGTAAGCAAATACTTGAGGCTCTTGTGGTCGGTGAAGATTCTACAAGTGGCTCCGTATAAGTAATGTCGCCAAATCTTTAAAGCAAATACAATAGCAGCAAATTCTAGATCATGGGTAGGATAATTCAGCTCATGCTCCTTTAACTGTCGAGAAACGTAGGCGATAACTCTGTCGCCTTACATCAAGACGCATCCTAACCCCTGTTTACTAGCATCGCTGTGGACAACATAATCATCACCGGTGGTAGGAAGAGTGAGTATGGGAGCTGACGTGAGTCTCCTTTTGCGTTCTTGAAAACTCTGTTCACATTTATCTGTCCATTCAAACTTGATTTCCTTCCGTGTTAAGCCAGACAACGGAGCTGCAATCTTGAAAAAACCCTCTACGAATCTTCAGTAGTAACCTGCCAATCCGAGAAAACTTCTCACCTCGGTGACGTTTTTAGGTTGTTCCCATTTCAGAATTGTCAACTTTCTTCTGATCGATAAATATCCCTTCTCCCGATACTATGTGCCCCAAGAAGCCAATTTTCTTTAATCAGAATTCACATTTTGAGAAGTTAGCATACAATTGCTTATCTTGGAGAGTTTGTAGCACAATCCAAAGATGATTTGAATGCTCTTCATCATTTTTGGAATACACAAGGATGTCGTCAATGAAAATAATGACCAACTTATCGAGATAGGAGTGAAAAACTCGATTCATAAGGTCCATGAAAGCTGCTGGAGTATTAGTCAAACCAAATGGTATCACCAAGAATTCATAATACCTATATTGCGTTCTAAACGAAGTCTTGGGGACATCATCTTCCTTTATCCGCAACTGGTGATAACCGGATCTCAAATCTATCTTAGAGAATACACTGACCCCTTGGAGTTGATCAAACAAGTCATCAATCCTTGGCAAGGGGTATTTGTTTTTGATGGTTACCTTATTTAATTGCCGATAATCGATACACAACCGAAACGTGTCATCTTTCTTTTTTACAAACAGAACCGGAGTACCCCAAGGTGAGTTACTCGGTCGGATGAATCCCTTATCTAACAACTCTTGAAGTTGGACCTTCAACTCTTTCAATTCTACCGATGCCATTCGATAAGGAGGAGTAGAGATTGGTGTTATACTAGGAACAAGATCAACAGTGAAATCGAACTCCCGGATCGGTAGTAACCCAGGAACTCTTCCGGAAAGACATCCGGAAACTCATTCACCAAAGGGATATCGTTCAGATCAGGGCTTTTCGCCGTAGTGTCAATGATGTGAGCTAAGTAAGCTTCACAACCCTTATACATTAATTTCTGTGCTTTAAGAGCTGAAATCACACAGTTTGGCAATACTCGCTGTTCACCAGCGAACACAAGTAGGGGATGCCCTGACCTACTGAATTCCACTTCTTTAGTGAAGCAGTTCATTGAAGCTCAGTGAAGGCTTAGCCAGTCCATGCCTAGGATGGCGTCAAAATCTTTTATATCCAACAGAATCAAATCCATTTCAAGGATTGTCTCACCAACTTTCACCTTACAAGACTTACATACTGAATCCCTAATCAAATGCTCTCCCAAGGGGGTGATAACCAACAATTCTTCATCAAGTGGGACTAATGGCCTATCAGAATGTCTCTCAAATTCTGAACTCACAATGAATTATTCGACCCGGTATCTGTGAGTATATGAGTATCAACACCAAAGATATTCATCATACCTATAAATATAAACCATAAACAAAATTATATCACCATACTCCTTAATTCATAATCACAAATCATCAAATCATAATTCTAAATCATAGATATCACATTTCAAATTTTGAACTTAGATTTAAATGAAAATTACCTGTAACTACGTCAGGATTAACTTGGGCTTCTTCATTGGTCATAGCAAAGACTCTAGCTTGAGATCTAGATTGAGGTCGCTGAGCGGAGGTGGCTATAACATTACTTCCCATGCCCGTCCTAGGGTTAGTACTGGTAGAATGTGTCGCCGAACTAACTAGACCAGTTTTGGAGTCGCTAGAGGGACCTCTGACTTGACGACTACCTTGCTCTTCTTCCTTCAACTCAGGGCAAGAATAACGGAGGTGTCCCTCCTTCCCATACTGATAGCATCTCTTAGGTCCTCTGCACGGACCCGTGTGATACCCTTTACAATTAGGGCAAGTCCTCATTTCACTTCCCCATGGTTTAGCTCATAATCCAACATTCTCAGTACTAGGAACACTCGATCTATGAATTGGTTGGTTTTGAGGAAATCTAACCGATCCCAAAACAAATCCATCGCTTTGATAGCCTGTAGTTCTGTTCTTCTTAGAGCTTTGGCCTGGTACAAATCCACCGGACCTCTTCTTCCCATGGTGATCCCTAACATTTCCCCTTTCAAGCACCATCTGTTCGGCCCTCAAGGCCAATTGCAACACGTTTTGGTATGTGTGCTCATCCGTGACCGACATCTTCTCTCGAATATTCAGATTCAAGCCATCCTCAAACTTGAAGCGTCTGTACTTTTTGGAGGTGATTAGCTCTGGTACAAATGAGGATAGCCTTCTAAATTTCGCCTCATATTCTATCACAGACAGATTTCCTTGGCGAAGCTGAAGGAATTCTCTTCTCTTTAAGTCCCGATTGAATCGGGTGTAGAATCTCTAGTCGAATTCCCTAAGGAAATCGTGCCAATTGAGAGGTGCAATTGCCCTTTCCTCTACTTCATCGCACCATGTGCTAGCATCTTCGTCCAACAATCTCACAACTATCAAGAGCTTCAAACTATCCTCTATCCCCATATCCGTTATAGCTTTTCTGACATTCTTCATCCATTTCTTTGCCTCTACAGGACACCAGATGCCGAGAAGGTCTCACATCCCAGTTGCCTTGCTTCCTTGATTAGTTTGGACAACTGAACTAGGGAACGGCTGATTGGTGCAACAACCGGAGGAGGAGGTGCTACTAGAGTACTAGGTGTAGAAGCTGGCACTGAAGGAGGAACATGTGGAGGGACTGAAGACGGTTGTGGAGCTTGATACTACACTCCGAAGGTACTCCACCACTCCATTACTTGTTGAAGAGCGGCAATAGGAAGAGCAGTAATCCCAGGAGAAGGAGCCGGGTGTGCAGATACAGAAGGAGGGAGAGCATGCGAGGACGACTCATCCTCGTACTCTGGTAGAGGAATCTCATTCACATTCCTCATTCTCCTTCATGGAGGTATAGTGATTTACACAACAAGAAATTACAATTTAGTCAAAGGTTAAGCGAAGGCTAATACTTAACCCCATAAAAAGAATATTTATAATTTACTCGAAAATCCATGGAAGGCTCTGTACATTCTTCGGAGACTCTTAAAAGATTTAAATCTTTTTCAGAAACTAAACATTTCAAAATCTTTAGAAAACTTTCGGAACATTTGGAAACGATTGAAAACATTTCAAAACCATTAACCTTTAAAATCGTGAGCCAACCTGTCACTTTGATACCAATAAAGTTGTCACATCCCGATCCTCGAATCGAGCAGGCAACAACTGCTGCATTGTCTCGGTACACGGGCAGAGCCTCCCCATATACCGGGACCCCACAAGGCTACATTACTGAACAATAAATCTTCCAGTATACAAATCCATCAAATAAGAAATTCATAAAAACAATACACATGCAAAGGACCCATCTAGTCCATCCCTATACATACAAGTATGCAGTATAGCTATCCCAGCCTTTCCAGAAATCTCAGTATAAATAAAGTATTCAAAATAAAAGAAGTTCCAAATCATAGTCGCAGGATCTTACTAATACTTGCATGAAGAAAACAAGCTAGCATTAGCAAAATCCAAGCGATATGAGATGTACAGAATTTCACAAGTCCAAAAGAAAATATCAAAACTCAGAATTCAATCCAAATGTTCCAGTACAAAATAAAACATTTGTCCAAACAGTTAAATCAAAATAATGAAGTTTTAAATCATAATCGTTGGATTTTACCAATAATTGCTGAATAACTCAACCAGTATCAGTAAAATCCACATCGTATGAGATGTACAGAACTTCTTTCCATGGTTCTATAAACTACAATTTCCAAAAATTTCTACATTTGCTAGATACCTATACAAATCAGCAAAAATCCTTCACAAGCTCCAGTGTCCAGTCTCCGAACTAAGTATTTTCTGAAAAATGTAGAGAGAGGAGTGAGTATTGGAGAATACTCAGTAA
Organism: Dillenia suffruticosa; assembly: GCA_033439265.1. Taxonomy (NCBI): domain Eukaryota; kingdom Viridiplantae; phylum Streptophyta; class Magnoliopsida; order Dilleniales; family Dilleniaceae; genus Dillenia; species Dillenia suffruticosa. The sequence goes on along the minus strand of JAVTVX010000031.1, from coordinate 12,004,194 downwards.
GTGGAGTGCAATGGTGTGATTGTGTTCATAAATGAGAGGTGATATGGGGCAGTCAAAGCATATCTCATAACCATACTTTATATATGTAAACACATTTTAATAATTCGATCAATTTGCAAATCATGCATCCACATTAATCATTCCATCAGAAAATCATGGGGTCCCATCGAAAGCACTCCCGTCTTAGGCTAGCCGAACCTAGATGAAAACCCGCCAAGGTTTTTCTTTTTTTTTTTCCATCCAATGTTCCAAAACATACCCCCTTCATTGGCGTTGGCTCATACCTCACCGGGGTGCAAACCTGATATAGCACGACTTCGGCAGAGAGAGGGACGTCTAACTCCCCTACACATCCAATCCCAACCATGCCACCCCGTCGGGTCCTCTGTGTTGGGAATGACTATAACCATTAACTACCAGCACCCTTTATTTCTCAAACATCTCATTTCACAAAGCTAAAGAAGCCAACTGGACTCAAGAAATCATTTTAGACAAAACAAGCCCATAGTTCCAAAGCTAAATACACAAGCTCAAAAGTCCAAGCTCAAGAGTCCAAAGCTCTCTTATGGGCCAAAAGAAATAACTTTCTTAGAAGCGCGAAAATCTTGGGAAGACAAAAGGTTTAGAAATAAATAAATGTAATAAAATGTAAAAAAAAAATGGAAACATAAAAATTAAAACTTATAATGAATGTGATCAAAAGCCACCCTTGATGGACGGTTAAGAAATAATGAGACCTTTGGTCTCCCCTCCCCCTTAGCCTATAAATAGGCCTCTTCCCTAAGCATTATAGATCATCCATTTGAGAGGTAAAAATACAAGTTTTTCTCTTATTTTGAAAGAGTTTCTATCCTTAAGACCTTACGAAAGCAAACATTTCCTTGAGTTACACACTACACGAGTGATTTCTACAATGCACAGTAGTAGAGTTATGGTTCTTATACAAAGACCTTGTTCAAACCCTTAATTCATACACTACGTGAGAGATCTCTATGATACGGCATAGTAAGCTCATAGTTTCGCTCTAAAACCCTACCCAATGTATCAACCCTAGACCTAGGTACCCATCATTTTAGTGCTTTCATTGGGACGGGTTGCCCAACCCACTTTTCATTGAGAATAGGCAATCCATTGCCACAATTCATTGGCAGTATATCCATTCTACCGACACCATTTCATTCCTAAACCATATACCTATCCTTGCAACCTTTCATCCTTTAACCATAACACATACCCTTTATTCATTAAAAAAAATAGTCATTTACATTTTATCCCAACCACCATCATGATCAAAGAGAGACTCTGACTAGTGTTTTACCCAAATGGACCAGCGTTTTGATCGTCTTGAGCAAAGTTTGGCCACCATCACCATCATGATTCAAGGCATGCAAGCCACAATGCAGCCCAAAAAAGGCAGACCAAGAAACATCATCGCTCTCGAAGCTAGCAAGCCTCCAATCAATAGGAGATACCGACCCTCCTTTTCGAGCTCTACCTCCAACACCTGCATCCTCTATTGTTGGATAGGAGACTCATGATTCTGCCACAAGTGACAGTGAGCCAGAAGTCCATCCAAGAGTAGTTCAAAGGGTGATTAATTTCTTGCCCAACCCTATTTGGAGTTTCCAGCATTCAAAGAAGGCAATCCCAGCACTTGGATCACTAGAGTGGAGACTTACTTACTTACTTACCGGTGGACAGATACGAGAAGGTGCAAATCATAAGCTTCTATTTCGATAGAGAAGCCCAGCTTTGGTACCAATGGCTCAAAGAACGGTACCATACATTTCAAAGGAAAATTTCTTGGCAGCAGCTTTGCAAGCAGCTCACAAAGCGATTTGGTGAAACCAACTATGTAAACTATAATGTTGTTCTCACAATGCTAAGAGCAACCTCTTCTCTAAGGGAGTACCAAAGGGAATTTGAGAAGATTTCTTCTAGAGTTAATTGGGTAGAGCAAGCAATAATTGGAGGACTAAATCATGAGCTAGATATTGAAGTCAAGTTCCAACGGCCGAAAACATTTATGAGAGCTTGGGAAGTAGTCCTAATAAAAGATGACCAGCTCCATGACCTTTGGTGCTATACTCGACCCCAACTTTTCAAGACAACTAGAAATTACTCTTCATGTAGCATACTCAGAGCCACCCCTTCCTAGATTGACGACAAGAACTAGAAATAGGAAGACACCATCCACTCAAGGAGTCAATAGGATCATTTATGTAGAAATGGAGGTTTGACGTGCCAAAGGACTTTGTTTTAATTGCAATGAACGTTTTACCCCGGGGCACAAGTGTAAGCATTCCTGGTTGTTCATGATCGAAGTCCTTGGTGATGAGGAGCCCGAGGCTAAAAATGTAATCCGTCGATGAAAGGAATCCAAAAAAACCCTAACTTATCAAAGAGCAGCCGCTTTGCTTCGGTCGCGTCCGTCTGTATCACTCTTTGTCTGTATCTCTGTGGCATCACTCTACCTTTCACGGTGGTAAACCTTCGTCCCCGCGTGTCGTGAGTGATGAAATGGACAAAGTCGATTTGAAGTCGTCATTGCCATCACGGTCGTTCGTCCCTTGAGGTTCGTCTCTATCTCTATCTCCCTCTGTTTCATACTTTAGGGTTTGTGATAGAACATAGCAATCTTTGCTGTGCATACATCATAACAATCTGCATTTTGCAATTTTCCGAGTATAAACGTTTGTACAAATTTTGTGGGAGGAATTTGAAATAGGGTTACAAACCTGTTAGGTCGAAATGAAAGTCAAAATTTGGTAGGAGAAAACTCAAATAGTTGTAATACTCTTATTATGTCCAAATGATATAAGTTGGTATTCTCTTGTCAATCCTTGATCTTCACGTCCTTGATCCATTCTTTTCGGTTAGTGATGTTATTGATTAGTTGCTTATCCTTTATGTTTGGGAACTGTGGAATCTTTGGTATAGTCTTATTTTGCTTCTCCAGACCATGGGTTGTTTCTCTATTGCTCATTCGTTGTTTTGGATCTTCTTTTAGCCTTATTTTGCACAATCTTATGTTTTGGATTTAATATATCTTATATCTCCTCCTTGGTAGATTTAGAATGAGCAATAGTTTAACCATAATTCTATAGAGAGTTTGAGTGGAGATAAGAATGAGAAAACCTATACTAGTATATTGATTTAATGTTATTATTAAAATGACATATGTTTTTTAAGGGTAATCTCATCTCAAATAATCTCATACAACAAAAGTTTATCCTGGGATATATAAGAGATCTTACATTGAGACCCATACTTTCTAATAAATAAATTTGCCCTTTAAGAAATTTGAAAGGTCTTAACACGTAAAGACTACTGAAAAAGTGAGTAGTAAATATAAAAAAGATGTTGAATTTCCTTGTCTAACTAAAGATGAAAAAGGCAGAAGGGTTGCATTTCAAATTTGCATTGTCTGTAAAATAAAACATATTTTTTTCCAAATAACTAAGGTGGTTATTTTAGTGAATGTGATGCATATTTTATAAATTTAAGATTTGATATTTTTATTGTAGAAATTGTGAGTTTTTTTTTCTATTTTTTAAAATTTTAGTGTAGTTGTGATAATATGCCCTGTAAAAATAATAGTTATGATTAAAATTAAATATTTTACAATAAATTGGGACCTTCAGGCTAATATTTACATATAGATAATACTATTGCTATTAATGAACTATAACTCAAATGATATCGTCTCTTTTCTCTTAATGATTTTGAGTTCGAATATTTATTATGTATAAAAAAAATAATACTAGTAGTTGCTCTGCTATACATTAGGGAAGCAAATAATAAATCTTTGGCTCTGATATTTATTTAATAAATATTAGACAATGGTTGAATGTCTCCTGTTGCATGCAAAATCCAGAGCGAAAATGCTGATTATGTGAATAAAAAATGAATCAATGCAAAATTGATCAATAAATAATAATGATATCTTTGTTTTGATTGTGAAATTTTTATGTGAAATATCAATACTTGATGAGTTGTGAAACTTTATTCTTTGGTAATTATTTTAGATACACCAATGACATATGGCGCTAACAGCATGGAGTATACCCCTTTAACTAAGGTCTCTACTTCGATTCATAAATGGGTATTGTGATTATAATATTTATAATTGATTATTTGTTATACTGTTACTACTTCGATAATGGGGTTCATTGATCGTAGTTGGATGTATCGTCGACTAGCTAATGGATACTTGATAGATGAATTTGTTGAGGTTAATCAGTTTTTGGAATTTGCCTATACTTAACCTAACTTCATGGATGGAGTCAATATTAGATGTCCTTTCTATAAGTGTCGCAACCATAAATTTTGTACTTGAGATGAAGTCACAATTCACTTATTTTCGAGAGGGTTTGTTAATGGTTACACCATTTGGGTTTCTCATGGAGAAATGAGAAATAGAGAATATGTTGAAGGGCAATCATTTCGATGGAGACAGGATGATGAAACTCCATATAGATCCATGGTTGTCGATGCATTAGGTGCTCAACATGATTGGAGTTCCATTTATGATAACTTAAATGCAGAGAATACGGACGGTTCTAATCCTGATACAACATTGTTTTATGACTTGCTTAAAGCTGCTAAAGAACCATTATGGGATGGATGTAAAATGCAAACAACGTTGTCAGCTGTATCTCAGTTGTTAAATTGTAAGTCTGAGTTCAACATGATCGAAGCATGTTATGATCGCTTAAATGAGATTATTCAAACGATGTTACCTAAAGAATCGAAGTTGCTAACAACTTTCTACAGAGCAAAGAAACTTTTGAAAAAATTAGAACTTGGGTACGAAAAGATTGATATTTGTAAAAATTATTGCATGTTATACTATCAACAATATCGGGATAAGTCGAAGTGTGTTGTCTGCGGTCATTCTCGTTATAAATTAAGAAATGTTGGAAGTGGAAGACAAAAAAGTGCCAAATAAGGTATTACGATACTTGTCTCTTATACCAAGACTTCAAAGGCTTTACATGTCAAGAAGTACATCAGAACACATGACATGGCATGCAAGAAATGAATGTAATGACGATGAAGTTGTTTCACACTTGGCCCATAGCGAAGCATGGAAGCATTTTAATTCTATTCATCCATCATTTGCCTTTAAATCTCGAAATGTGCTCGTAGGGCTATGTATAGATGGTTTTAACCCATTCGGTCAATCTACCATTCCATACTCTTGTTGGCCAGTTTTTGTAATTGTGTCTAGTTTGCCTCCTTCTATGTGTATGAAGCAACCATTCATTTTCCTAAGTCTTATTATCCCAGGGCCAAGAAATCCGATAAAGCATATTGATATCTTCTTGAAACCTTTAATTGAAGAATTGAAAATGTTATAGGATGAAGGTGTGAACACCTATGATATTTCAATATCGCAAAATTTCTGTATGAGGGCAGATCTTTTATGGACTATAAGCGACTTTCCTGCTTATGCGATGTTGTCTAGCTGGAGCACTCATGGAAAGTTAGCTTGTCCTTATTGCATGGAGCACACAAAATTGTTTGTGCTAGCGAATTGTCGAAAGACAACATTTTTTTATTGTCATTGTCAATTTTTGCCTCTTGATCATTCTTATCGGAAACAAAGGTACAAGTTTCGAAAAGGAAAAGTTGAGATTGTTGAGCCACCTCGCACACTGTTAGGGGACGAGATGTTTTCTCGAATATGTTGTCTTCCAGATATTGTATATGACACAAAATACGGTAAACAAATTATTCAAGGGTTTGGGATCGAACACAACTGGGTGAAAAAAAGTATTTTCTAGGAGTTATCTTATTAGAGAATACTTCTTATTTGTCATAACTTGGATGTCATGCATATTGAAAAAAATATGTTCGAGAATGTTATGGATGTGAAAGGAAAGACGAAGAACAGCATCAGGCAAGACTGGATCTGGGGTTATATTGCAAATGACAAGAATTAGAATTGAAGGAAAGTAATGGGAGGACTTGGAAGCCCAAAGCTTCATACATATTAACAAAAGATCAAATATTTGATATATGTCGATGGGTGCAAAAATTGAAATTCCCTGATGGCTATGCTTCAAACTTGACGCGATGTGTTAGCTTGGAGGAAGGCAAATTTTATGGGATGAAGAGTCATGACTGTCACTTTTTCATGCAAAGATTGATCCCTATTGCCTTTCATGACCTTGTACCTAATGCTGTCTGGGATGTATTAACAGAACTCAGTACTTTTTTTCATAACTTATGTGCACTGAGTTGCGTGATAATCATTTGGAGTTATTAGAGAGCAATATAGTTGAGACAATGTGCAAACTTGAGAAAATATTCCCCCCTTCGTTTTTCGATAGTATGGAGCATTTATCTATTCATTCAGCATATGAAGCGAAGGTTGGAGGACCCGTTCAATACAAATGGATGTACCCATTTGAGAGGTACCGTGTACAACTTTTTATCAATTCACATGATTTCAAGACACTTTTCTAATTAATGCTATTTTAATGTTAGGTGTATGTTTCGTTTAAAGAAGAAAGTCCGAAATCGAGCGCGCATTGAAGAATCCATATGTGAGGACTATATTATTGAGGAGATTTCCACATTCTGCTCGTTCTATTTCGAACTGCATATTGAAACAAAGTTTAATCGAGTTCCTCGAAATGATGATGGGGGTTGTCTTCAAACAATGGGAAGATTATCCATATTCTCTCTCTCAGGTTGAGCATATAGGGAATGCCATCTTAGATATCTATCAGAATCAGAATACAAGGCTGCTGTTATATATGTGTTATTGAATTGTATTAAGCTAACTGAATTTATAGAATATGTATCTTCATATCTGTTTAGTAGTTACGTTTATTGAAATTTTAGCTGTCATGAGATGATGTTTCCTTGTTGTGAGTAGGATGTTTGATGATGTCGTGAGACAAGAAAATACCTTCATCACAGATGCGCAACTAGAGAAAAGACGGGAACAGGAGTTCAAAAGTTGGTTGAGGCAATTTGTATGTACGCCATTTTCATTCCAAGTATAATGTGATTTGAGAGCTTATGTATATCGTCACTTTATCTAATTATATGCTATTTATTTATTTTTTTAATAGGTAACAGATGAAAGAAATTTCGTATCAAAAAATGTTAGGGATATTGTACAAGGGCCGTCACATTTAGTAAAATGTTACAATAGATATTTCGTTAACGGTTTCAAGTTTCACACATACGACTATGGTTTATGGAAATCAACAATGAATAGCGGTGTATGTGTGAAAGAAAGTTGTTACAATGATTTTGAGCGTGATTTCTATAGAATGTTGGTTAAGATCATAGAGTTGAGGTACTTTGGAGTTGGTAATATACTTGTGTTATTTAAGTGCATTTGGTATGATACTGAAAAAGCAGTCAAGGTTCACCCTTGTCATGGTCTTGTTGAAGTTAATCATAAATCAAGATTGTATTATAATGAGCCTTTTGTCTTGACAACACAAGCACAACAAGTGTACTATAGTTGCTACCCTTCTAAGAAGAGAGAGAGGAGTAAGTGGTGGGTTGCCTATAAAATAGAGGCTAGAGGGTCTGTTAATGATGGAGTTACGGTTCCCATTATAAATGAAAGCTTTTATCAAGAAGATGAACCCTCAATGAATGTTGGCATAGATCGTCCACCCGAACTTGATGATTCAAGGATTCTATTTGGCGGTGATATGGAAGAGGTAAATACTAACGAACTTCCACAAAATGAAGACATCTTGTATCATTTGTCAACAGATATCGAAGATGTTGAAGGAGAAGAAGAACAAGAAGAAGAAGAAGATGAAGAAGAAGAAGAAGAAGAAGAAGAAGAAGAAGGCGAAGAAGAAGCTGATGATGAAGAAGACGAAGACAAACAAGAAGAAGAAGAAGAAGACAATGAAGAGGAATAGTTGTGTTGTTCTGAAATGGAGCACAATGCAAAAATTGATTGTGATGGCGGTGACGATGACATGGAATGATCACACTTGTAATATGAAAGTGCTTTGCCAATTTATATAAATTTGAGAAACATTACATAATGACTAGCTTTCATCCCTGTTTGCTTTCGTCTCTCAAGGCTTGTCACAAAACTTATTTGCTTTACATACATTGTTGTTGTGGTAGAGGGACTTAGGGTATTCTATTTAGCCATACGAGAGGATAAGGCAGCTCCCAGCATTAGTTGGTAGTTCTGTTAAAAACCATGAGTAGTCCTATCACTTTCTTTGTGTGCTTCTTACATATTAAACAGAGTCTTAAAACCTTGTACAATCCAATCATTTTGTTATGAGCTATGCTGTGTTTCTTCATTCAGGTTTGTTTGAATGCAGATCGTTGACCACTTTGTTGCTTCCATTTTATGCAACAGGTGGGCCTGAAGAGCTTCTCTTTTGTTTGGACCACCTGCAACAGGAAAGTAATACTGACCCAAGGCTGCCACAACTGAAGAACACTCCACGTTTATCAGGTAATTTATCTTTCACTACAAGTAATGTTATGCAAGTAATACTAATGGTGTCATCCCAAAAGTAGAGAAGCCTGTCCTTACTTTGGCAGCTTAATTGAGGACAAATGCTTGTTACAGATTTGCATGCTTGGTACTTCGAAACCCCTTCTTTCTTTTATTTAATTACCTCATCATCCTTGAACACGATGCTTGAATCTTGATGCAAGAAGTTTCAATCTTGGTCCCTCTCTCCTTTGGGACAATACTCTCCAACTATTATGTATATTGAAGTATTTGGACTAAACACCATGCTATATGCATTTCTCCAACTGTTCTTCTATTTGCTTAGAGGTTTTATGAACCCTATTAACCATATGAGAAGGTTGCTGATTGTAGAAGAAATCAAAGAGTCCATTGCCGTTTTGAGAAGCTACATCGCTGGTCAAAATTGTCTCGGCCTCTGCAGTTTTGCTAGGTAGAGTGTTTGGATTTTGCTTGGTATTGATCTCCATCTCTGATTGGGGTTATGATATCACAATAAGAAAATATTTGGTTCAACCTTTTAAGCAAACATTTCCCTTTTGATATGGTTTTCTGAGTAATAGTTATGTGCCTTACGAATAATCATCTTACAGAGTTGAAATATGGTACGAGGCAGAGGATCAACCTCTAGGGGAAGCAGTAGGAGAGGCGGTGAGAGTAGCCGAGGGTCATTATCTGTATGTAATATCCCTGTCACCATTGTCCAGTGCAAAGAGTCAACAGCTGTGGATAAGGAAAATGTCGGTTCCTGTTCCCCTCATGTTAGAGGGCCAAACCGTGGGACTGAGGTCCCACTCAATCCAGAAGGTAGAATCTTCATTGAAGTGGCCAATCATACGTAACATAATTATTTCTTCTAATTGTATATTTTTCTCTTCCTAATCGTTTGATGATGTGTGTAAGGAATACTAACGCAATACTTTGTTTGTCAATAGTTTTTTGAATCCTAAAGTCGTTCGTTCAATTACTGAGGATATTAAGGGACATATTGTTAGTGTATGACCTACTTGGTGCATGGGGCCAAAGGATATCAAAGAAGGGCTTTGGGAGAAATTTTAATTCGTTCAATTACTGAGGATATTAAGGGACGTATTGTTGGTGCACAGCCTACTTGGCGCATGGTGCCAAAGGATATCAAAGAAGGGTTTTGGGAGAAATTTTAGGTTTCAATTTGTTTCCTTACCCTTATTGACTGAAGTAAACTCAACTACATCATTAAAAGTATATCATGTGTCTTCACAAGATCATTAGACAGATTGATTATTAGAAGTGATCATGCAATATCATTACAAGTGAATAATGCATTTTCACATGCCAAATGACTATATGCACTGTCAGGATGGGGATGTCAATTTATTGGCATGTATGCAGCCAAAGTAATGTCAACTTTGAGCAGGTGGACTCTATTTCTATTCTCTCTTTGCTTGCCTAGTTAACTTTTCTGCACACTATTTCTCCAGCAAAGACTTACACGATCATATGCAGATAAATTTCTCCTAAATTAAAAGGGGGTTTAACATAAAAAGAGAGGCTAGGGTCAAGGTTGGATAGAGAAAGAAATACTCTAATGCTATAAACAACATCCCAATGTCGTCACCTATAAATAAATTTTGCAAATTCACATGTCAAGAAACCTAAGATATTTTGCTTGGACACTTGTAATAATATTGTTATGATAAGGAAAAAAAAAATTTAGTGAACCACAATTCCTTCTCCCTCTCCCTTCATCCAGTCAGAAGATTAATGAATGATTTATAATTGGTTAATTTTAAATTTTTTTTTTTAAAAAAAAGAGGTGGAAAGCATGATATAGTTAACGTATATGTCAAGAATGGATTGAATTGAACCCATGGGTATGGAGGGTTCAAATCCCTAAGAATTGGACAAATGGCCCATGGTTATAATATGACAATGAGACTGATAACAAAAGAATATAATCATTGCAATGGCTGTCTGATTCCGTTCAAATTAAGTAAATTCAAATAGCTTTTGTGACCGAGTCATGGGATAGAAATTCCATGCTAGAAGAATAAAAATCTTGGGAGAGGTCTGATATATTTGGTTCAAAGTTAAATCTATATTTTTTTCTCTATATTCAAAATCTTCAACTTACAGTCACACATTCATGTTTCCCATTCATATGCTAAGATGTTTTTCGGATTTGAGACTGACCATACTAATGAGTTCTCTATTTCAAGCGCAGCAAAAATTCGTGTGGCCAGCTGAACAATCACCTTCAATCTATCATGCGTGGAAAGCTTCGTGCAGATGGAGATATTCGGATATTCTTGGTGTAGCGAGGAAGCAAGCAATGCAAGCTGTTCGCACAACAAATATTGTCGAAACAAAAGATCATCCACCTATCTTCTTGACATCGGCTGTATGGGATGAACTGATTGACAAACATTGGACCACACCAAAGTGGCAGCAAAAGTCAAATGCGGCAAAGCAAAATCGAACTACTGAGAAAGAAGGCGAGATTACAAAGCACACAGCCGGTTCTATCCCGTTTGCCACCCACATAAAGAGAATGGTCTCCTTTTATATATATAGTATTAATCAAATGGATGCTAATGATTTATAAGTTTGTCAATCTAGTAAAGATAATTTGATTTCTTGTTTATAGGTTGAAGAAACACAGCAGTCTGTTTCCCATCTCGACCTTTTTAATCACACTCACAGGCGAGATAAGGGAAAAGAACAGTATGTCAACAAGAAATCTGAATCAATAAGTGTATGGTAATTGCATTTTTCATTTAATTTTATGTAACTTATAAGCATTATTAACTTCACCTATTTAATAACATATTTTTATTGTAGGGCAAGTACAAACAAAAGATCGAGAAAAAATTTGGCTCAGATACCGCTTCTCAGCCTGGGTTTGATGCGGGCTCATGGTGTGAGGTGACTGGGGGTCGGATGAAGGGACGTCTATATGGTTTTGGAGAGAGAGGTGATGATGTAAGTCTTATTAATTCATTTGTTGCCACATCAGGTCCATCCATTGGTTCGTCTCCTATTTATACTAAGGAGGAGGTTGATCGAATGATAGACGAAATGAAAAGTCAGATGCGTAGCCAAATTATGGAAGAAGTGCGGGCTGAAACGGATGCAAAGGTTCGTGACATTCTTTTACAAATTTGTCTCAAACAAGCACCACCGGACCTTGATAGCACTGAGTCACCAGATTCTTATCACCTACCACTGTGAGACTGATGATATGGTTCAGCTTCTACTTGAGTTTCTTCGATATTAGACGAATTTAACTTCATTTTATACATTTCCTTGAGAAATTATGTATTGTGTGTTGGAACTACATTAGGTTTTTTTAGCTATGAAATGTTTTTAATCCTGAAATAGTTGGTAACAATGTGTCTGAGATAAAACAGGTTCATTGCAAACAGGTGGATGAAAAACATTCGGCCTGTGCAGGGAAGGAAATTGGAAAAAACCGACGGATTTCTGACGGAATAATTCCATCATTGAATATTCCGTCGGTAATCCGTTGGAAAAAGCTTGACAAAATTCAGCGACGGAATACCAAGAGATCCAATCCATCGGTAAAAATTCCAACGGTATTCCGTCGGAGATAGTGCATAACTATTTAGCGTCGGATTTCCATCGGAATGTAGCCGTCGCTAACTATTCCATCGGTATTTCGTCGCAAATAGCCATACACAAATGCGACGAATTACTGACGGTTTTGTCTGCGACGGGAACATTCTGTCGGAAATCCTATGGAAACACACTGATGGATTAACAACTACTACTATTAGCGTCGCAAATCCGTCGTAAATTTTAGTGAGGGAAAAAAACTATCGCTAACAATTAGCGGGTGAGTTTTCACCAACGGTTTTACCGACAGAAATTTCCGTCGGTAATGCTTTTTACCGACGGAAATTTATGTTTCACCAATGGAAAATGCCGTCGGTGAAAGCTCTATTTCTAGTAGTGACATGCCATGGAGGATGCGCTCATTTCCATCCATACCATGGCTGGAACTCAAGGCCCTAAAACCATGAGAGCCCAAGCTCATATTGGCAACCGAGAAGTTACTCTCTTGATAGACAAAGGCTCATCCCTCAATTACATCGACCATAAAGTTGCCAAGATGTTAAACCTACCCATGGAGAATGCACAGCCTTTCAAAGTTAAAGTAGTCGGTGGTGAAAGACTACAATGTTCAGAGATCCACTAAGGAGTCATCATTAGCATCCAAGGGTATGATATCAAAACTGTTTTCTATTCACTATCTTTAATTGATATAGATGTTGTTCTTGGAGTGCAGTGGCTCAAAACACTTGAGTGAGTAAGTCTCAAATTATAAGAAGATGGAGATGAAATTTATACATGATAGAAAATGGATCACAAAATCAAAGCCAAAGAAGTGGAGTTTTCTAACATGGAGAAATGCATCCACAACTATCCTCACATTGACCTCGAGGGCAAGTTCGATTTTCAGAGAGGGTCGATTGTTAAGAATCCCAAAATGACCATCCACGAAGGCCCAAAACCTAGTAACTTTCGGTAGACATAACAAGACCCATAGCTCCAAAACCAAGCACACAAGTCCAAAAGTCTAAGCTTAAGAGTTCAAGCCCAAGTTTCCTTGCACATGAATGTTTAGCATCTTCCATGGTTATATATATACATATATGTATTATGCTTAGAGAGAGAGAGAGAGAGAGAGAGAGAGAGAGAGAGAGAGAGAGAGAGAGAGGTGCATATGAAGAGGCTGATTGGCTAGATACCAGAATTAGAATTTGTCAAACAAATGAGGTGCCCCAGTTGACGAAAAGAACTTTGACCGGTCAAAATTAATAAAATCGAAAGGATGAAACACGTTTACACAATTCATCAAACCAATAATTATTTCTTTTCTTTTCTTTTTTTTTATTTAATCATTGAAATTGAAACAATGAAAAACATACTAATCAAATAAGTCAAACTCGGTTACGAGATAGAATGGACTATCACTTACATGTGATTGAAATTTCTATCTTTTTTATTTTCTATGAATATAAATACTTTATTTAATTTATTGAAGAAATAATAAAATTTCTTATCAAAGAAATATAAAATGGATGTGATAATAATGAAATTTAGCTTTAAATTCAATATCTTAAATTTTTATGGAATTTTTATAATAATTCATAACTTGGAAACATACACAGTTGATTAACCATATAAACATTTTTATATGTCAATAAGTTATACTTATAACTCAACCAACATTATTTTTTAATTCCTATAAATATGAAGACGAAAAATAAAAAAACAAAAGACGTTTTCATAAAATTCCACGCGCATGTATTTGTTGTGGAAATTAGTCGGTTCCCATTCTTCTTTTCTGGGGTCAATCTCCACAAGTCAATGAATCCAAACTCGTTTTCCATGCCCCTTCTTAATCTCTCATTTTTTTGGTCGTTTTGTGTTTTTTTTTTTCTTTTGGGAAAGTTCAGAGTCCACAAAAAGATAATTTTTCTGTATAATTATTAATGAAATTAAAATTATCATTACTTAAATCTGCTTTCTAAAAAAAAATATACGGAATACACAATCGATCCATTTGTGCCCTTTTTATCTCTACCATTCGTAAAATAATTTTTTTTATAATAATTGAAACACACATCCCCTTTATAATAATTATTTTTGAAAAATATATCTAATAATATTATATATTTCATTGATATCTAATTGGTTTAATGATTGGGACTAATATTTTTTAAATAATATTTCGGATTCGACTTTTGTATATAATAAAAATAGATACCGTGAAAGTTTTAGCTTGTGAAGAGTTAAATTGATTTGAATCGAATTTGATCAGATTTATCGTGGTTTTCAAGTTTAAAAAAAATAATATTATAAATTTATATTTCAAATAAGAATACAAGTCAGGCTCAATTTAAATAACTAATACAATTCATGTTCATATCTAGCAATAAGACTTTTAGCATTCTCTCATTTTTCTCCAAGTGCGTCCTTGACCTAAACTAAATAATTGTAAACAAGATTCTTAAATATCCAATGAGGCGATCACAAAGAAATAAAATAATATTAATACGGATAAATTTAAAATTCTTATAAAAGAAACAGAAGTTGACTCTAACCCGCTATCCACGTTTATTGTTTGTTTTGAAGGTCAATAACATAGAGCCCATGCTAATGATGATCGAATTACAAGTTTTCTACAATTGAATAGAATGTCAAACGGAAGTAAAACTTAGACATCTCTCTTTGTACACATGAGAAATAATAAATTGATGAGCAAGTTGTATGTAAAGCTCTCAAGTGGTTTTGCCCATTTTAAAGTTGTTAGAGTGTGGTTTAAAAACCAATGTTACTTAATTTGGTGATTGGATATGAGTATCCTTTAAATTACATATTAAGTTTAAGTTTTATGTATGATAAAAATAGATGTATTGAAAAATTTATGTCTTAAAAATTCAATCAGATTCGAACCAAATATAACTAGTGATTCATATTAATAAAAAAAATTGTAGTTTAGAAAACCCAATAGAAGTGCCTCGTGCTATGTTTGTGGCTATTTGTTTTTAAAAGAAGTAACAATTTCTACATTTAGATAAATTAGAAAAATAACTTTTCAGAATCAACTGCAGGTATATTTGATTTGTCTATAAATTGAGGAATTTATGTTGTGGAGAAATTATGTTTGAAAGACAACGAAATTTTAAACAAGAAGAGATTGTGTATCCTCTGTTGGAGATTGGTTTTACTCCATAAATGATAGCTCTACTGACTTGAATTAGATGACTGGTCGTCAATCGATCTTAGTTTGTGAGAGCCACAAAAAACCATCGGATGGTATTCCGACGGGAAAGATTCCGACACTCAAATCAAATAACGATTTTCGAAAAAAGAAATAGACTAAAAGAGAGTTCTGTTATATTTTTGTGTGCTATATATAAGTTCAGAGGGCGTATTTGAGGTGTTAAACCCCTAGTTTCCTTCTTGGGATGTCCCGAGATCTTCGGGTGCTTAACGAAATCTTGAGGCATTCAGAATTTTACCGGTTGGAAAAAGTTCAATTAGTTAGGGGATTACTTTCCCTATCGATGAGGATTCCAAGATTTCCTTCTTTGTTATGAGTTATTATTCCCATGTCTTACAGAAAGATAAATATTACTCTAAATTGAAATAATATTGAATACCAAAAGATTCGAAAGCCGATTAAATAGTTACCGAGAAGGGTCTAGTAAGTATACACCGAGAGAGCAAGGCGTTTTCTGTATAAATGATGTAGTTCGACACGTTTTAGCGCATGGGCCTTGGGTTTATGTCTTGCATTAATGGGCTTTTGGATCACACTCCATTACTTTTGTCATTTTAAGGAAAACGGCATAAGGAGTAAGTTTAAATACCACTATTTGAAAGGTCGTGGAGATATTAATGGAGATAACCACCAAATAAATAATCTCTGAATAAATGTGATGTGGAAAGTTGGAGAGGTTAAATTCCTTATTCATTACGCATGTCTTCCATTGGGGCCGTTTCAGTTGCCTATAGTCTTAAAGATCACGTCTTCATTGTCATAAATAGAGGAGGAGATTTTAGTACCTTCCTGAAGTGGTTTCGACTGTTCTGAAAAAGACTTTATGAGTCCCTTTGTTGAGAGTCGGCGCTTCTTAGAGACAACGTGAATATGGGTTTTGAACCACAAAACCCAGTGTGTTAGAGGACTTATATCGATACAAGGTTCTACTAAGAATGGGACTACTGACACAAAGGTCCATCACGACGTTTGGTATCCCAGCATTATGGTGGAATCTATTAGAGTTCCTCGAGAATGCTGACTTTAGGAACAAAGAGATCTTAGTTTAGATATGAGAAATTTTTGTTTGTTGTGGAAGCTTTCTTCTCAAGGTCAGAATCACCATCCGGGCCGTACATGCAACGGGTGACTGAGAATTCTTCTTTAACCTTTTTCGGGTCGGGCGATAACATGGTTTGGGAGATTGGAGGAGGCCAAACAATGTAGAAGGTGTGAAGCTTGATGTATTTTTTCTGCCTCTTTTTGGCGATCTCCAACCCTTCTCAAAATACTCTCCGCCTTCTCTTTTAGAATTTTTGTAATTTTCTTCTAATTGTATAATGTCTCTTTTGCCTTGTACGGAACTTTGTACTTTTCATTTCGTTTGTATCTACTCTGTCTTATAATAATATTAATGAATAAACTTTTTATCTTTCCTTCTTGAAAATTGTACTACATATCTATTCTGTACCTGCGATGTGAAACATAATAATATTTTTCGATACATTTGAATCGTTCAATTGGCATTGTTAGTGCATTCAATGTTTGTTAACCTGTTATAAGATCAAAAGCATGGGCTATGTCTACCCGATAGGGAATTACGTCACTTATTGTCAATATGCTACTTTCGATAGGACATTCGATCGTGAGAGTTCAAACGATAGGATGGGTCGTGTCTACCTATTAGGG
Organism: Dillenia suffruticosa; assembly: GCA_033439265.1. Taxonomy (NCBI): domain Eukaryota; kingdom Viridiplantae; phylum Streptophyta; class Magnoliopsida; order Dilleniales; family Dilleniaceae; genus Dillenia; species Dillenia suffruticosa. The sequence goes on along the minus strand of JAVTVX010000031.1, from coordinate 11,987,251 downwards.
ACATACATCTTTTATTGATATCACGCTATGTTTAGTAGGATATTTAATTGAGAGATTTCAAACGATAGGATAGGCCGTGTCTACCCGTCAGAGAGATACATCCCTTACTAATGACACGTTACGTTCGGTAGGATATTCAATTGAGAGAGTTTAAATATAGGATGAGCCATGTCTATTCGTCGTGGTGTTGTATTCCTTATTGTTGACACGCTACGTTCGATATAGATATAGAAGCAGATCAAGGGTAGATTGGTCAGTGTAGCAGGATAGAGGACCATAGAGTTCTTACCTACCTGTACGACTAGATACGGAATAGAGTAGGTTTCCACAAGATAGTGACAATCATGATTGATAGTAAAGACGCAAGTTTTCAGAGGTCCAAATCCTGGGCATGATCGAGCCATCTAGGCAATTGAGACGATATGTTACCGGTCAAACTTCTGAGCGTATCCGATAAATCCCTCCCCAATTAGGTGCTAGTTTTCCCTTAGCTAAGGCTATCTGGTGGTCTCTATTTTTTTAACACCAGATCAACAGGTTTAAACATTCTAGTTCTGACCCGCCTGTTGTGGTATTACGCCATCTATTATTGATAAGCTGTCATTCGAATAGATGTGGTTTCTCGCAACTCAAGGATCAAGTTTAACCATTCACGTAATGCTAGCTCATTCCGCTTTTGCTCATATTGATCTATTCGAAGTGAATGGATGTCAATTTTCACTTGTATCATTGCTTCATGTTGTAAATTAGACTAAACAGCGTTTCTCTCATTGCTTTTAGGGCATTGTTCTTTATGTCCCGAGGATACTATAGAGTTTCTCTACCCAGCGGCTTTTAACTTCATCCAATGCAGTATTCAGTCCTTACAGGATTGTCCGGTTCATTATTTCAGTGAGACCGTTAGTCTAAGGATATATGATGGAGGTGAAATGATATTGAATTTTCAACCTTTTACAGAAGTCTTGAAAACTTTTGTTTTTGTTGGATTTAATCGCACATGCGGACGCGTAAAATGAATCGATTCGAAATTCGGAATTTTCGGGATAAATACCTCTACAGGGCGACCTCCAAAATCCACCGTGTCGCGATATCTCCCGAACGGATCGCACGGTCGGATGGTGATCACATCGAACCACCACTGCAATTCCACGACGCCTCAAACCTCATGTCCGGTGAATCATTTGACGATAATAGATTTTTCTACGTGAAAATCTCTGACCCTCACAGTGTTTCTCTCTCTAAAGAATTGTGGAAAGCCCTAGCCATAACCTACTTCATAGTCACTGTTCTCGCAGGAAGAAAATGGACCATTTTTTTTTCTTTTCAAGAATCCATTGAGGAAGAAGGAGAAGAATCCAATCACTTTGGCATCTTTTGGGCTTAATTGGGGAGTTACCATTTTGATGGTATATTGGTAATTAATGATGTGAGTTACCCCATTATCTCCCTCTTACCAAAATGCCCCACAATGGGCATATATAACCAATATCTCCCACTTGCACATGAGGGCATTTCACTTCCGTCAATCACAAGATCGCAACTCATGCGATCTATCATATCACCCTGCTGAACTTTCATACAAGATTGGGCGTCGTGCGATCGGCGAGTACACCTGCAAACAAAGACTTCTCGATACACCTGTTAGGATGATCGAGCGTAAAATGAATCGATTCGGAATTTGAAATTTTCGGGATAAATACCTCTAAAGGGCGATCTCCAAAATCCACCGTGTCACGATATCCCCCGAACGGATCGCACGGTCGGATGGTGATCACATCGAACCACCACCGCAATTCCACGACGCCTGAAGCCTCATATCCGGTAAATCGTTTGACGATGGGAGATTTTCCTACGTGAAAATCTCCGACCCTCACAGTGCTTCTCTCTCTAAAGAATTGTGGAAAACCCTAGCCATAGCCTACTTCATAGTCACTGTTCTCGCAGGAAGAAAATGGACCATTTTTTTTTCTTTTCAAGAATCCATTGAGGAAGAAGGAGAAGAATCCAATCACTTTGGCATCGTTTGGGCTTAATTGGGGAGTTACCATTTTGATGGTTAATTGGTAATTAATTATGGGAGTTACCCCATTATCTCCCTCTTACCAAAATGCCCCACAATGGGCATATATAACCAATATCTCCCACTTACATATGAGGGCATTTCACTTCCGTCAATCACAAGATCACAACTCATGCGATCTATCATATCACCCTACTGAACTTTTATACAAGATTGGGCGTCGTGCGACCGGTGAGTACACCTGCAAGCAAAGACTTCTCGATACACCTGTTAGGATGATCGAGCGTAAAATAAATCGATTCGGAATTCGGAATTTTCGGGATAAATGCCTCTACAGGGCGATCTCCAAAATCCACCGTGTCACGATATCTCCCGAACGGATCGCACGGTCGGATGGTGATCACATCGAACCACCACCGTAATTCCACGACGCCTCAAACCTCATGTCCGGTGAATCGTTTGACGATGAGAGATTTTTTTACGCGAAAATCTCTGACCCTCACAGTGTTTCTCTCTCTAGAGAATTGTGGAAAATCCTAGCCATAGCCTACTTCATAGTCACTGTTCTTGCAGGAAGAAAATGGACCATTTTTTTTTTCTTTTCAAGAATCCATTGAGGAAGAAGGAGAAGAATCCAATCACTTTGGCATCTTTTGGGCTTAATTGGGGAGTTACTATTTTGATGGTTAATTGGTAATTAATGATGGAAGTTATCCCATTATCTTTCTCTTACCAAAATGCCACACAAAATCCAATAACCAATAGTTTTCAAACCGTTTGTCACCGTGGGTAATGATTTGTGAATCTGGTGATGATTTGTGAAAGCATCCTATGGATTTATTCATGTACAGTGATGGCGGAGGTTTCCACTATTTAAAAATAAGATATATATATATTTAAAGAAACCCCCCATTCTTACTGCAGTTGTGCTTCTTTCAAGATAATATTTATGAAAATGAAACCATTTTCGATTCTATATATTGGTCCCTTCAAACACCTCAGCTGCATAGATTTATGATGTCACAGATTCTTGCAAATGGGGTCACTGATGCTGTGATGTGTGTGTGTGTTTTGTTCGTATACAAAAGTTGGATAAGTGAAGATCCATGTTTGGAGGAAAAAATGGATCAAAATAATGCAACAGAAATAGCAAAGAAACACAAGAGAATGAGTCGTATTCATTAGATTGAAGAACAGAAGTTTTCCCTGCTTGAAAACGAAAATAAAGTTACATAACAAACAAACACCAAGAGAAGAGAAGAAAGATGGTACTGTAGCACTATGATGTTTCTCCAAAACCTAGATCTTAAACTTAATGAGCTTCTAAATTTCAACCCTGCCCAGCACTCCGAGAATTTGAGCCCTTCACCGCAGATAGGATTACCACCTTGTTTGATTCCACTCCTCCATGCTGAAAATCAATATGGCTTGTTTTTGCATAATTCAGCTCCAATAATATTTTTAATTGACCGACCTCACGAGAATTTTGCACAAATTTAGAAGAAGAAGAAGTAGAAGACTTAGAAGCCATATCTAGTTTTATTTGATGAGGGTTTAGAGAAGAAGAAGAAGAAGAGGAGGAGGAGGAGGAGGAGGAGGAGGAGTTAGAAGCCATATCTAGTTTTATTTGACGAGGGTTTAGAGATATACACCTATATATATATTAGGTAGGAAGAGAGAGAGTAATTATTGATATATAATAATTTTATTAAATTCGATTAAATTTGATTTAAGTTAGAATTAAATTTTTATAAACTCTTTTTGTAAATATTTTTATCATATATATATATATATAATTTAAATTTGAGGTATCATTTAAGGTATATTAGTGTCGAATCCAAAGATCAACCGGGTGTTGACACGGATATGGGTGTTGACACGGATATGGGTGTTGACGCTGTTTGGCCGGTTAGAACCGGAATTTGTGTTAAAAAAATGAGGTGGCCTAGTTGACCCAAAGAATTTTGACTGGTTAAACTCATATAAAATCACATTGAACAAACGCGTTCACCAAATTACAATCAAATTTCCGTCCATATGCATCATTGAAATGAGCAGAAAGGAGAAAGAAAAAAAAGAAATAGAGAGAGAGAGAGAGATGTTGAAGCTAAATCGGACATTAAAAAAAATCTTTTTAAAGGAAATAGAAGCCGACAAAACCGACCCTCGTTTCTGGCGAGGTCAAGATGCTTAATACAATTTTAAATTGTTTGTGAAACTTTTGAAGGTCAATCAAATAGAGCACATGAAAGTAAAACCCAGCCCCCTCGCATCTGTGAAGCCACCTTGCATCGTAAATTCTTAATAATATTTCAAAAAAATAATATTAAAATTTCTAAAAACATAATTAAAAATTATTTAAAAATAGAAAAGGTCATAAAAATATCACTAAGATTTTTAAAATGCTGTTTAAAAATTATACAAAAATCACTAAAGATCATAAAATTAATTTTTGATTTCACCCCTTCTCTCCCGTATAACCCTCCTATATATATATGAAAAATAATAAAATGATGGATAAGTCATAAAAAGCTCTTTAATGGTTTTGCCCGCCTTAGAGTTATTATTTTTGTAGTTTAAAAGATTACTACTTACCCCATCCAAAAACGCAACAGAGATCCACGTCCCATGTATGCGATTACAAGCTACCACAAAGTTATGCCTACTCCCAGATAGACAAGCTTGTTTTGAGATTATGTGAGTTATTCCTCCTCTGCACTCAGCGGCTGTTATTTGATTGGAGTTCTTTAGATTGTTACAGTGGGTGTTAGCTCTTTTGGGTGTCAACTTCCTTTATTTTCAGAAATCAGCTCTAAAGATAGTGATTAGCATACTTATGCCCTTAACTTGGCAAAGAAAGTTAATAAACAAGTGTTAATTTCCACCTCCAAAGAAATAGAATAGTGGGAGGTTAAGTAAGCATCTCCAGATAAATGAGAGATGGTGGCTTAGTAGCCACCTCGAAAGAAATGAGATAATGAGCAATTATATGAAAATAGAAAAGTACCCAAGCTTGAACCCTCTCTATATTTAAGTTGGAATATCACAGATTTGTAGTTTCTTGAAAATGAGATAAGTGTTCAAATGCTGCACATGTGCATTAGCCAAAAGATCTTATTCTAATAGGATCAAAAATGGCTTTCCTGCTCTTGTATACCGTTAGGAATTGGATCGATTTCCACAGCTTAACACAAGACAAAAAATAACCAATTAAGCAAATAAGAACATAGAATTTACGTGGTTCGACTAAACTGATATTTAATCAGGATGATCTACATCCACGGGCCAAGACTATGCAGGAATTTTGTGATAGAGAAATATTACAAGAGTATGCTTATCAATGCCCACAAACCATTGCTCACAAGAACCCACGAAGAAGGAAAATTTGAGAGCATTTATTTTTGTCTCCTTTCCGTCTATGTGCTCTATTTCTCTCATCTTCAGCATTAATTATATCAAGAGAATATTGCTTATAACTAATACCTAAAAGTAATTGATATGATACAGCAAATTTGGAATTATTGAGCAAGTACGCAGGACTTGGCAAGATAGATGGGTGAAATTGGAGACACCATATCCGCAACATTCTCCACCTTGATTCTATTTTGCCAAGACTAAGATCTTCATCCATAGCTTCATGCCTCATGCTCTGAAGAACACCATCAGCCTCTGCTAACATTCAACCAGTTCAAGCAATGCCTGAACTTGTCTGTCATCAGTGACTTTGTAATCATGTCTGCTGGATTGTCTGCAGTAGCTATTTTCTGTATCACAACCTAATCTTCTGCAATGTTTTCACTAGCAAAGAATATTCTGACATCAATGTGCTTGGTTCGTTCCTGGTACACAGGAATTTTGGCCAAGTGTATTGCACTTTGGCTATTGCAATAAATTTCAGGAGCTTGCATTTCCAATCCCAAACTACCTAAAAAACCATGCAACCATTTACCCTCCTTTACACCTTCTGTTAATGCCATGTATTCAGCTTCAGTAGTCGATAATGCTACTGTAGAGTGCAATGTCATTTTCTAGCTCACAACACAGCCAAACACTGTAACTACATAACCTACCAAGGAACGCCTTTTGTCCAAATCACCTGCATAGTCAGAATCAACATAGCCTACTACATTGTTGGCATTTAGATTGCCGATAAAAGCAAACATCAGTAGAGTCTCTCAAGTATCTCATTATCCATTTCAATGCTTCCCAATGTTATTTTCTAGGATTACTCATGTATCTGCCAATGATACTCATAGCATATGAAATATCAGGTCTAGAACATACCATTGCATACATCAAACTGCCAACTGCATTGGTATATGGAACTTGAGACATTTGCTCCACCTGCTCTGCAGTTTTAGCTACATCTTTGAGAGACAATTTGAAATGTGTAGCTAGAGGAGTACTCATAGGCTTAGCACTATCCATCTGAAAATGTTGTGACGTCTTTTCAATGTAGTCCTTATAAGACAATATTAACTTGCATTGTCTCCGATCATAATGTATCATCATAGCCAGTATCTTCCTTACTACACCCATGTCCTTCATCTCAAACTCCATATCCAACTGAAATTTTAACATGTTAATCTCTGCTTTGTTTCTAGCTGCGACAAGCATATCATAAACATATAACAACAAATAGATATATAAGCCATCTGGAAGCTTGCGAGAATATACAGTACAGTTGTTATATTGGTTCCTTGCGTAGCCAATATCAACCATATATGCATCAAACCTCTTGTACCATTGTCTTAGGGATTGCTTTAAGCCATATAGGGACTTTTGAAGAAGACTGACATGATTCTCCTTACCACGTTCAAGAAAGCCTTCTGGTTGTGACATATAGATCTGCTCCTCAAGCTTTCCATATAAAAATGCAGTCTTTACATCAAGTTGTTCAAGCTCTAAATACTACACATATACCATAGCCAAGAGTACTCTAATACTGCTATGCTTAACCATTGGAGAGAACACTTCATGGAAACCAACTCCTTCCTCCTGAGTATACCCTTTACCTACAGTCTTGCCTTGAACCTTTGCTGATTCAACATCTAGAATCCCTTATTTCTTCTTATGCACCCATTTGCATCCCACAACCTTCTTACCTCTTGGCAACAGTACTAGTTCCCACGTTTGATTTTTCCAAGGCGACTCAATCTCTTCAATCATTGTCTCCAAAGTACTTATATCCTTGTGTTTGTAAGGTACATAAGGAAATAAGATTCATACCTAGTGTTGGTACATGCCAAGCTCTGAATTCCGTCACAACTCCTTAATTAGATTTGAGATGAATGTTCCCTTCACCACATATCTTGATTGTTCAATCCTTGTCCAACTCAACCTTTCCTTCCTTCTCTTTGTAGGTAGAGAAATAATGTCGGTGTGGAGTCATGTGAAAAGAAGCTGCAGTATTAAGAATCCAATTATCTTTCGAAATTCCAGAGATTACAACATACACCTCACCTTCGGAATCCACTACTTTGTCAACATCGATCGAGACTACAGTAGCCACATTCGTAACTTGCTTGTCCCTTCTTTTAGGTCAATTTTTTTGTATATGTCCAGGTTGATGGCGGTAAAAACATTTAAGGTTTTCGTGGTCTACCTTGTCATTCGACTTTCCCTTGCTCTTGCTACTGGAACCCTTCCCCATCAATTTTCTTCTCATCATCAAGCTTGCTTCATGGCTTTCAGCACTTCTTCCCACCCTCATCCTTTCCATGCCCTTTTGTAGTAATGCTTTTTTCATGGTTGACAAGGTGATTGTGTCTCGACCACATAACATTGTATCTGTGAAGTGCTCCAAGGAAGGTGGTAATAATAAGATCAAGATCATAGCTTTATCATCATCGATCAGTATTATTCCAGCAGCCTGTGCTTCAAGGATCATCTTATTGAAGTATCTAGGTGATCCTTCATTGTTGTACCCTCTGTTAATATGAACTGGTACATTGTCTATCACTTTGCATAGGACATTATCTGCCAGGTATAATAATATAGTATTGTGCACCTTTGCTTCTATTGAGATCTGCATTTTTGCCTCCAAATCTATTGGAAGCCCGTCCTCCATTGTGGCCTCCCTACAGCCTTGTCGACATAGCTGTGCCTCTACCTTCACCTTCCACAGGATGAAGGCATTTGTCCTATCATACTTTTCAATCTCAAACTTTGTGGTTGCCATTGAGATTAAGTAGCTTTGATACCACTTGTTAGGAATTGAAACGATTTCCACAGTTTAACACAAAACAAACAACAACCAATATGTGCCCACAAACCAATCTGATATTTTATCAGGATGATCTACGACCACGGGCCAAGACTATGTAGGGATTTTATTATAGAGAACTATTACAAAAGCATGCTTATCAATGCCCACAAACCACTGCTCACAAGAACCCACGAAGAAAAAAATTTTGAGAGCATTTATTTTTTTCTCCTTTCCTTATATGTGCTATGTTTCTCTCATCTCCAGCATTAGTTATAGCAAGAGAATATTGCTTATAACTAATAGCGAAAAGTAATTTATATGATGCAGCAAATTTGGATTGATTGAGCAAGTACGCAAGACTAGGCAAGATAGATGGGCGGAATTGGAGGCATTATATCAGCAACAGTATATTTCCTCTGGAAACAGGTTCTTCCTCCATATCTAGATAGGCTAAATAATTGCAGAGAAGACTGCACACCATGCTTTTCCCATTATCTTACCGCCTCCTTTTTCTCAAACCTTGCCAATTCTCCACAAGTTGTTTCAACGATCCATTTAGAACCGCTTCCAAACCACCATTTCAAGCATCTTATCCAAATGTCATAAACTTTTTACCAATTGACAGTAACATGATCAACAAAAGGTCCTAAAGATACTTGTACAAGTTGTTTCCCTTAACTAGATTCTAGCCCAATACAATCATCTTAGTGGGTAGGAGCCGAGACTATGTTAAGTCACTTAGGGGGGAAACAAGGTATTTTTTTTTTTGTTCTCTCCACTGATATTGGAATTATACTTTAATTAATTCGGTTCGAGTTTTTATGGGAGTCTATTTAGGGGATGACTCTTATAGTATAATTTTTTTCATTTTTCAAGTTTTAAATTCAAAATTTGATTAAAAGATTTTATATGTCATCCTATTAAGTCGACTGTCTATTAATAAAAACAAGGCATTTTTGCTATGAAGTAATGAGTTTGATTATAGATATCACTTGATAAAAGATGTACCTCTTTTTAAGACAAAATTTAAGATAGCGCTTGAGGACTTTTAAGCTAACAAAGAAGGTTTGTATATGTTTATGCACTACATATGATTTGTTATAGAGTAATGTGATGGTTGAGGATTCCACCATTTAGAATAAAATATAAAACAAAACCAAAATTCATAGGAATTGTTGCGCTTCTTGCTGGATGATTTGGATCTAGCACCATTTTGGACCCTATATGGGTCCATTCAAAACCTTGTAATGATTTATGATGTCACATTTTCTTGCACTACAGAATAGGTGGATAATGTTGTTTTATCCTATTTCTTTTGTTCGTTTATCAAACTTGAAGAAGTGAATATCTATAATTATATATCAAAATCAAATCAAGTAATTAAATCAAAATGAAAGTCTCAATTCATAACATAAATATAGTCATACCATACATGATCAATCTAAAATCCTCACATATATACATTCAGTAGAAGATGGAAAAGTACTGTGTCTAAGTTTCCGATAAGTCAAGTGCGTCGAAATTTTCCTAACGTATCCCTCTATCAGTCTATCTCTATTATAATTTCAGGAGTAGGGGTGAGTATTTGAAAATACTCAGTGAGTGAATGGTTGATATCATGAAATTAATACGTGGGGTGAACAATAGAGTGTCAAAATTAATATAATAGATACATTTCAAAATTTTATATGAAATTTTCAAACAGTGTGTTATGATCCACGCATACACATCAAATCATTTATTTGTATCTAAATCACTTTTAGAAATCGATAGAGTTAGCAAAAAAATCGTTCCCGACAAGGATCAATCACGACCAATGACAGGCACACAGAGCGTTTTTCATATTCAAGTATTTTCTTATATTGCTTTTTACATCGGTGTTGGTCACGGGCCTCCCCCAGTGTTAAACCATTTATACTGGCAGCCCTCCCCTTTTGGTTCGACTGAACTAGTTCATAATCTATAAAACCATTTATGGGTCCAACTCATGTGCTAGGCATCGTTTGTGGGATACCTCTTGCAAAAGGCTATCCGGCAGAAGGCTATCCGGACACATATGGAGTGTCTCGACAAACGTGCTCTAGCTACAACTGTCCCTTAGGGACTATATCATATCCGTCAATTTCCATGGACTCTCAGTCCAAGTGCCAAATCAGTATCAATCAAATGTACCAAGACGCATATTCATATCAGTAATCATATTTTAGAATTTCAAAATACAACACAATATCATTTAACAATTCATATGGATACATATTATAAATTCATTTCTTTAGACACTCCACTTATCGCAAAACATTTATCAAAATTTTTAACAATATCATTTTTCACACGGATAAATCATGACATTTCTGAAAACGATAAAATATGGTTTGATATTAATAACATGGTATCGTAATCTCACTCGCCCATATGGGGAGGGTACACCACTCCCCTATCAATCTCGAGCTCAACCAAATCGCCCCTCGTGTGTAGAATAATAATGTGCCCCTAAAGCAATAATATATATATGTGTGAATTTCTTTATTTCTTTATAAGACTTTCACAATTTTAATTAGTTTTAGATTTTTGGATCACATCTCTCATTATGGTCTTAGGTTGTTAGATTTAAAAGTTCTAATTGGATTTGAATCAAATACTAAGATTTTGTGTTTTGGATTAGCCCAAATACAAATTTGCATGGGTCTTGGATTGCTGGACTTTAAAGTTCTAATTGAATTTGGGTCCAATATAAATTTGTTTTAGTAGTTCAAGCCCAACATTTATAAATTTATAAATTCTAAAATTTTTTTACATTTGCGCAGTTTTAGAAAAAAATGCTATAAATTTTTCTATATAGCTCAGAATTGAGTAATTCAAATTGCAACTGAAAACTAAGACATATATTTACATTTTTTGTGTTCAACTCATCTCCAAATTCCCACTGTAAGAATTTATAAAAATCTAGCTTAGATATAGTTTGTACTCATATAACTAAATTTACACAGTTTTGGTAGAAAATTCATATTTCAGTATGTATATCACCGATTTACATGATTCCAAGTCCTACTGAAAGATAAGAGAAGTTTTACAACTTTCATATTCAGCATTTCCATTAATTCTAAGTGCAGAATTTTATAAAATTTTATTTATGGCTCAGTTCCAGTTCTAAATTATATTCTGCACAGTTTCGGTAAAAATATCATAACTCTTAGTACACTACTCCGATTCAAGTGAAATTTAGTTCATTTTAAAAATAAGACCGAGAGCTAAAACTTTGATATTTTAAATTTCTCTAAATTTTGAACAAAAGATATTTTAAAAATTTATACAACATACTGGCCGTGTACAGAGGATGAAAAACCGAACATGTCATTTTGTTGTCCTCTTCCAAAATCACTATAAATCACATTCTTAATAGAAATTTTTGAACCATATCTTATTTTAAATCTTAAGGAGTCTAGTTTATTCAGGAGTAAATGGTTTAGAATTTTGAGTTCTACACAATGAGATATAGTGGCAAGACTATACATAACTCAAATCTAAAATAATCAAATCTAACATGCTAGTATATGCATTTAATTTCACTACTTGTAAAAACTTCAATTTTGAGTATTTTACCTTCTTTTGTATGATCCTTTGCTAACTAATACATATCACCTTGATCTTGATTTTCTTGAAACCTTGATCACCTTAACACCATAGTAACATAATTCATCAAATATCAATCTTTATACAATCCTTATACTATCTTAATCAACTAGAGGCATAGAGTTAATGGTGTTCTTACCTCTTTTTCATATGTTCCTTCTCCAATACTCCAAGAATTCTACTTGAACATTTAGCGATCCCTCTTTTCTTACTAAAATTGTCTTTCAAGAGAGGTGAATAGACGGAAAATTTGTTGATTTTTGGCCTTTATATAAACCTAATCAAACTATCTTGACTTTTAATTCATTTTACATGCAAGATCTCTACTCTACACTTGTCAATGAAAATTATCTTGCTTACAAGCTACCTTCATACACCTTCATGTATGATGGATTCCAAGCACAAAGAGAGGGGTTTTTGACCAACCAATGAGAATTCATCCAAGAATTATTCAACCAATGATATTTGTCTTTGGTGGAATGAGTTTAGGTGGCCACTAACCAAACTTGCTGCCCTCTTGACCAATTATTTAGCTCCAATTGTTTATCATTGAGTGGTTTGCAATTAAGTTCCTCAACGTTTCTTAATTGCATTTAGACCCTTAACTTTTAACAATTTGTATTTTTTATCCCTATGAAATTTTGTTCGAAATTTCTTAAATATGTGAAATTTTATTTAAATATCTCTATTTAAATGTGTAGGCTTTCTCTTAGTTATTTTTGACTTCTTTAGGCATTGCTAGCGCTTGCCAAGAGGGTTTTTGGTTTACCAATAAAATTTTCGATTTCAACGATTTTGAGCGAAATCTCAAAGTAAATAAATAAAAAAAGATTTCATTTTAAACGCCTCGAAAGAATGTTAATATATATATATATATATATATATAACCATGAGAAGTGGTACTCGATACACAATTATCAAAAAACGGTGTTATAATTTCTAACCTCCTAATAAAAAGCTTTATCCTCGAAACTATACATCGAAAAGCTCGGAATACTATCTCCTCATAGTATGCTCCGGTTCCCAAGTCTGCTCCTCGACTTGGTCACTCCTCTACAAAACTCAGACCAGGGAAACTTCTTTGTTGCTTAGCTTCCTGATCTGTCGATTAAGGATGGCCACGGGCTGAATCGGAAGACTCAAATCCTCACACAACTCAATAGGCGGAGGTTCTAGGATATGAGAAGGATCAGATAGGTATTTCTTGAGTACCGAGACATGAAAGACGTTCTGTATACGTGAAAGCTCATCTGGCAGATCTAGTCTGTATGCTACATTTCCGACCCTCTTCAAGATGCGAAAAGGACCAATATACCTAGGGTTCAGCTTACCCCGCTGCCTGAATTGTCCTAGGTTTTCTGTCTATCTTGGGCGGCTTTCATCCGCGTACAGATGATTCTCACCTTCTCCTTAGTCTCCTCAACGAGCTCGACACTGGTGAGTCATCTCTTTCCTATCTCGTCCCAGCACAACGGAGTACAACATTTCCTCCCATACAAGACCTCATATGGTGGCATTCCAATACTAGCATGATAATTGTTATTGTATGCAAACTCCACTAATAGAAGGTGCCGATCCCAACTACCCCAAAAATCCATAACACATGCGCTCAATATATCCTTTAGAGTCTGGATGATCCTCTCTGACTGACCATCTGTTTGCAGGTGGTAGACTGTGCTAAAACTCAGTTTAGTACCCAAAACCTCCAGTAACCTGGGCCAAAATTGAGAAGTGATTCTGGAATCTTTGTCTGACACTATCGACACCGAAATCCCATGGAGTCTGACTATCGTGTCAATGTAAAGGCGGGCTAAAATCTTTAAAGAATAATCGCTACGAATAGGGACAAAATGAGCAGACTTGGTGAGTTTATCAACAATCACCCAGATAGTATCATATCGTGCTGAAATTCGTGGTAGGCCTGTCACAAAATCCATGGAATGTGTTCCCACTTCCATTCAGGAATGGGAAATGGCTACAATGGACCAACCGGTCGTTGATACTCGACCTTCACCTGCTGACATACCAAACATTTAGTCACAAATTCTATGATCTCCCGCTTCATCCCAGCCCACCAATAACTCCCTATATTTCATTTTTCTTATTATTATATTTTCATATTTTTTATAATGGATTTTCGATATAAATTCAATTTATTATAATAATTCATTAAGATAATGGAGTATTAATTTTATTATTATATTACTTCTATTTCTAACAAGATATCAAAATAATATTCAAATATTTTTAATGTGGTATCATAGCTCCAATTGCAAAGAGCTCCCTTTGTAAAAAGGATTCAAAAAGACAACCGCTCTCGTATCTATACGCGTACCCAGAAAACTTCTGATTTGTTTTGAAAAAAACTGTTCTTTAATATGTAATCGTGCACACCTCTGAAAAACATCTAATCCATAATGGAAAAACTGTTCTTCAGTATACACACGTGCCTCTAGAATATTTGTGGTCTATTCTAAAACAAGCTACTCTTCAATATGCATCCGCACATACCTCTAAAAGACCCTTGATTTGTCCTGGATAAAGTTACTCTTCAGGATTGCGAAAATACTTATATGATTTTAGATTCTCAATCCATATTCTTTTTCAAATTTAATTGATTTTTATTATACTATATTAGATATGTGAGAAGATGTTTTAGAATATATTACATTGGAATATGTTATCCGGTGAAACTCATGAGGATATAACTGCAATATGATATTGAACGGTGATTGTGGAGATTGAAGGTGCTATAGATGAAGACGTCGATGACTAAAGAGCAAAGATGACGAATTGTATCCAGGAATCGAGGGCGACTGCAACAGAAATTTCAAATGGTGACTATAGAAATCGAAAAGTAGGAGGCAGCGATTGAAGTTTTGAATCATCTCTTCATTTACTTTGCCACCAGTTTTCGCAATCATTATCAATGTTTTATGCTACCTTCAACAATCTTCCATTTTGCACTTTAACAGATGACCGAAGGTGAATGACACAAGAACCTACAAGAAACTTGATTGGCATTTTGTAGAAAGATGAGCCGATTAAGCTAGGTTTTGGGTTTCAATCATTGACCAGTGGTGGAAGACATTGGGTTTCATGATGGAGAAAGCAAGAGTCATTCAAAGATTTGAAATTGATGAGTTTTTGGAGTAGAAAACATGAATTGAAGCTTCAAGCATGGTTGCAATGAAGGGAAAACATGATTCCAACCATCAAATGAGGTTTTTGGTGGTGGTTCAAAGTTTTCCGGTTAGATTTAAGTGATAATGGTATGGGATCTAGAGAAAGAGATGGAGATAGCAAGAGACTGAGAGACTAAGAGATAAAGAGGGAGTTTGGCACGGAGGACAATAGCTTAATAGAAGAAGAGGGGAGGGGGAGAGAGAGAGAATTGTAGGCCATGTCTAGAAGGAAGTAGGGAGAGAGAGAGAGAGAGAGAGAGAGAGAGAGAGAGAGAGAGAGAGGACAGACAAACTGACGTGGTCTATTCGAGGTCAGCATTTTGGTCCAATGATGCTAGATAAGCAAGTGACATTATACGTCAGATGACATATCTTTTAATATCTAGTGCATCTCGTTATTAATGGAGAGATTAACTCATTATATTTTTTAAAATTTAAGCAATTAATCATTAGATTTTAAAGTTTATGAATCTAATTGTGAGCTAATCTTATAGTTTTGGAATTAAAAATATAACTTTCTCTAATTATATTATTATTATAATATTCTATTACTAGTATTATTACTATTATTGTTGTTAGTTTGAATTTCTTATGTACAATTAGAAGTAAACTAATTTGGATGTTTGTAACTTGGAAAAATTAAATTTTATATAATAATAATAATAATAATAATAATAAATTAAATCAACAATATTTTCTTTTAAAAGTTGATGTAAGTTACCCACTTGCTTGGTAAAATGCAAAATTGTTTGTGAAACCTTCGAAGGTCAAAAGAATAGAGCAAAGAGTTAAGGAGTACTGAATTTGAACTTGTCAACAATTGAATAGAATGTAAAACCAAAGCAAAACTCAGCCTTCAAAGTGATGGAAAAATTATAAAGAAGCTCTCTCGTGGTTTAGTTTAGACCATAGTTGTTTAAAATATATTATAACTAATTATATTGTAATTACAAGTGTCACCCCAACACTAGCCTAAGCATGACCGAGGTTGGCTCAACTGGATGTGGAGTTGAGTTCCTTTAAGCATGACCGAGGTTCGATTTCTACCGGGAACATCGGGCCCTCATGTGTATGGAGCGTTCCCCGTTGGGAGACCCGTCCTCCGAACAGGAGCCACTGCAGCGGTCGGTCCGGATTAGTCGGGGCGAAGCCTCCGATACCGGGCGGTGTCCAAGACATGGTACAAAAAAAAAAAAAACATGCAAAAAAGAATGAGTCGGATTCATTAGATTACCGAACAGAAGGTTTCACCATTTACAAACAGAAATAATTTTCTCAAAAAAATGAAAGAACTATCATTATTTGTATAAAAGGACAATCTTGTATGTTATCAACAAAATATTATCACCAATGTGGGACGATTTCAATGACAGAACATTAAAATATTTTAATCAAAATTTCAAATTTAAGTATTAGAAATAAAAAAGCATACGCTACAAGAGCCTTCCCTTGAATCAACAAAATATTACCATGCCATTCTATTATATTTGTAAAGAATTCTACATCCAGTCTGGCCCAATTGAGAGTCCTAGCCATCAACAATAGGCTTAAATTTGTCCAATCTCGTTTGATGCCGCAGAACAAGCTCATTTTGTGCATCCTCAGTGCTAACGGAAAATATACATTATATTTATTTGATCATTTGCTTTATAAGGGTATTAAAAAGAATTACTGAAAATAACATCAAAAAATCCAATGTAACAATTCAAAAAAAAAAAAATGGAGAATACAGTTACATGACAAATAAATACCAAGAAGTCAAGCTTTACCATCCGAGATCTCCAGGGTTATTATCTAAATTCTGAACCCTAAATCCCATATGCATACGAGGATTAACCTTGCGCAGCCGTGCGAGACTCTGAGCCCTTCATCGAACTTTGGGCTATCAAACTGTTCAATATCAGTGGTTCGTGTTGAAAACCAATACTGCATGTCCCTATATGAGGTTTTTGATGATTCGACTTCATTGATATTTTTAATTGACCGGCCTCACAAGAACTTGTCACAAAATTGAGGATTAGGAGAACCAAAATAAAATAACATGCGAATTGCAATATCTTTGAAGATGACGATGATGACAAAAAAGAATTAGAAGCCATACCTAGTTTTATGTAGTGAGGGTTTAGAGATTTATTGACCTCTATATATATTATGAGAGAGAGAGAGAGAGAGGAAAAGGTAAAATGGTTGCTACAGACTTGAATTGGAATTGGTCAAAAAAGTGGGTACAATGTACACTAATTGACCAAAGAATTACGAAGAGAAAATTTCAAATGATGGAACTAGTAAGCGAGATTGTAATCAAATTATTGGAAACGTGTTCCTCTTTCAAGGCTTGGTGGAAAAATATACATTAAATTTAATTATTTTTTAATATAAAAATTACTAATATATTTACAATTTAGTCCTTAGAAAATTTTAATTTTTACTTGTATAACTCTATATTGTTTATAAAATATTTTTATGCTTTAAATAAAAATATTATAAATACAATAAAAATAAAAGTAAAATGAGAACTCGAGTTGAATTAAGATTTTCAAAATGTACCTTAGGTAATAAATCACGCGTAGCTCAATCAATCTTGGGCAATCAAATCAGGCCTAATTCTCGGGTCATGCTAGGCTCAGGTCTAGCATGTGAATGTCATCACGTATCCATGGCTTGGCCCGAACCCTGATCGGTTTGAAGACTGCTCACCTCTGCAGAGTTCCAACCTGTAAGCGCCCACGTGTAGTCCACGCTTGAATATACTTGAATCTAAAGGCGATAAGCAACGCTGCTATTGGAAGTCCTATACCACTGTGTTAGTGTAAAAAGTCCTATACTGTTGTGGTTGTGGGGCACCTGGACATGACCAGGGATTGGTTCAAGAGTTGAATGCGTCTTCAACCCTAGATAGGCCCGGCCCGTGGTCAAAGGTAATGGCACATTCGAAGAACCCTACACTAAAGTACAAAGCACGAATAAATTTCTACTATTTTGAAAATGCCGAAGACAACGACTCTCTTCCGGTCACAGAACTAAATTGGCCCTAAAATCTGTCGTTGAAGGGCATTTCTTAAGGTGCCCTGAACACTTTTCAGTTATCTTAATGGCAAAAATGTCCCTACCAACAGTTAAAAAGGGCTACTTGGGGGCACTTTAATGAGAACAAAAAGAAATCAATTATCACGAAGCATTTTAAGATATTTAAAGGATCAAAATTTGTCTCCAAGTATTCAAATAAAGATTAGTTTTGGATACTTAAGAAAATCTAAATTTTGTAAATTCTACGGGGGTGGGGTCATTTCACATTTTTCCTCACCCTGTCTCAATTTTTTTGTAAATCTCTCTTTCTTAATAAATCACAAATATCATATAAATATATTAAATTCAATTAAATTTGGTTTAATTCAGATTAGATTCTTAATGTATAAAACTTTTCGATAATACACAAATCTTTCAATTAAAATTAAAAATATCAGTATCCAATTAATGAATCAACTAAATGTTATCTCTCTACTATGACTCCAACTTCATAGATATTTGCTCTTATGCTCAATTTTGCTCTCACTTAGTTTTTGTTGTCTTTTTTAATCTCATCAAAATTTTATCCTCTATCAATAATTCTTACATTTTTTAGCAAAATTTATTTTTAATTCTTAACTATTGTGGTTCCTAAAAAAATGACCAAGAAAATTGTACCGATAAAACCCAACAGAAAAAGAAAATGAAAGGACGGTTCAGAACACGAAACCGGTCCCGCCCAAATCAAGCTTGAACTGCCAGCCCAAGGGTTACTGAACCGGCTCCCTGAACCATATGAAACGGCACCCTGAACCATATGGATGGTTCAAGAGCAAGGCTTATATTTTTGTGACCCTTGAACGGGCCGGCCGGGTCTAATTGTGCACCTCAAATTTTCTCTCTCTGTCTTCGATAAAGAATCTATTTATAGCAACTAGAAGATGCGCCAGATCCATCTTTTCACTTGTAAAAGGAGAGCTATCTTTAATGTTGGGATCCGTTTCTTGTACACTTCTTTTCCTGTCTGTCTGAGAATTCATAACAGACAACTCACATATCTTTGATGGGACTAAACTTCTATAGATTTAATTTCTTAAACTAACCAGAAAAGAAACTAAAATAAAGTGGAAGCTTTTTTACTTGGTCCATCCAAAAATCAGTACACGAACATCAAGTTGTATTACATTAAAATTAAAGTAAAAACAAACAACTCAAAAGCCAAAACCACCATCTCTTGGTTCAATTTTGAAGCATCATTGGAGGAGCTTGAGTTGCCATTCTTGCGTGGCGGTTCAACTCTCTGTAAGTCACCTGGATTTTCTCCACAAGTTTGGTTGCTTCTCTCCCTTGTTGCATCCAAACAATAAGGGGTCTCCAAAGTCATTGAAATGTTTACAATGTTGTCTAATTGATGCTTGGTGCAAAGCCCAAGATTTGCTTTAACATCAAGTCTATTTCCAAGCCTTGCAATAAATTCTTGAGAGAATAATAGTTCCCCACCTAGTTGATTGTGACTCAAATTGAGGTGATCAAGCAATGGAAGTGACTCCAAATTTGGAGGTACAGACCCCTTGAGATTGTTGTTGTCTAGTGACAATGCAGTGAGATTTTGCAGAGAGGAAATTGCAATTGGTATTGGGCCTGTAAGCCCACAATTTGAAAAGCTCAATGTAGTGAGCCTGTTTAGAGTCCCTAAAAACAACGGCACAACTGTTTTTATAGGGTTGTCGTCCATCAACAAGTACTCTAATTGCTCCAAACCTGATAAGCCATAGGGAATTGGACCATTTAATAGATTGTGACTTAAATCAAGCAAAGCCAACCTCTTTAAGCTCCCAAGTTCTTCAGGAATTTCTCCAGTAAGCTTGTTGTAGCTCAAATCAATCTTTTGGAGGAGACTGAGTTGACCCAAGGAAGAAGGCAACTGACCTTCAAGACCATTCCAACCAAGATCCAAAATGGTCAAACTCTTCAGCCCGCCAATCTCTTGTGGGATTTCACCACTCAAGTTGTTGAAACTCAAATCAAGTTGCTCCAAATTCACCAACCCACCAAGCATTTTTGGAATCTCTCCCTGGAGATTGTTTTGTGAGAGACTAAGGACTCTCAAAGTGGTGACATTTGATAAACTTGAAGGGATTTGTCCAACTAAAGAGGGGTTTGACTCAAGTGCCAGATGTTCCAAATAAGAGAGGTTTCCAAATAAAGATGGGGAGAGAGTGACTTGTGAAGAAGTGAAGCAATTGAACAAAGACAAGGTCTTGAGAAATGGTAGATTTTGAAGAGACATTGACAGTGTAGCATTGAATTTACAAGGTGGGTAGACAATATCAGGACCAACGTGGATTTTGGTGACATGAAATAGTAAAGGGTCTTGACTGATTTCACATTGAAGACCAGGCCATGGTGTGTCAGTGCAAGGCTGTGGATGCATTGAACCCCAACTTGGATCATCCAAAAGACTTCCCATCACGTCGTAAAGCCCTAAAATTTCATTCTCTTCCATCAAAGCTTCAGCAAAACCACCAACCCCATGTGCCCAAATAAAGAATCCTACAAGCAAAATCAGCACAGAAGAAGCCATTAGAGAGAAGATGGGCAAACCCCCACTTCAAATCCAGTCTAAGCTGATTGATATGTGAGAGAGAGAGAGAGAGGCGTTATTTTTATTAGAACTTTTGGCACAAACAGATACTAAGGAAAAGGAATATCAATCACATCAGGGAGATAATTGTAAGGCTGCAAAAGATGTTGGTTTTCAAAGTGAGAGTGTTTAAAAAAGAGAGAGGACAAATGTGTTGGTCGTTTAGCATGGAAAGGGACACAGGGGAAGGGAAATGCAGCAGTTACTATTTGAAGAAACTTTAGTCAGAAATGGGTCATATTTGTGAACAAAAAACTGCAACATGAAATGACAATAGCTGTAATCTTTTCTTCTCATGCCCAACACTATATGCAGGCTTTATCAGACTCTCTCTCTCTCTCTCTGGACCCTAAAATGATGCTAGCTAGTGTGGGCAGAAAATGATAGTACAGGTCAGCATAAATGAGCACAAAGAAAAGACAACATGAGATGAGATCCTCAAGACTACTTGTTATCCACTCTTTAAATCCTAAAATTTGGAGCTACATGTTGTGATGATATGCCTTGGTCAATACTCAAACTATGAGATCAAACAGTGGATATAGAGCTTGCAAACCAAAAAATGGAGCCTGTCCCTCTTGCTTTTGCCCCAATGTCTTATTACATTACATACATACGTTTCAAATTTTTTTGAGAAAGAAGGGGGAGGGGGCATTGAACAGAACAATTGGCCTATAGCTTTTGTGATGGGAGCTTTTTCTTTTTCTTTCTCATTTTTTCTTTGAGTTGACGATGTTAGTTAAATGCATATCCTTAGGTAACTCTCATCATACCACTTCCTAGTTGCTGAAAACTATATCAAACTTTTTAAAAAATCGAATTGGTAAACCATTTTACACGTGCGTATATTAGCTATCACACATGTTAACAAACTTACATTACCATCTTTAAATGAAAATTTTTGGATTCATTTCAACGTTAGTCGATTGACAATTATGATTACGCAATGGGCTTGAATCGGTTTGGTAAAGTTATCTTCAACTCGGATCCGTCAAGTCTAGGTAGACCCGGGCTGAAACCAAACCGGATAGAGTACAAATCCATATCTACACCATCGGCATTTCGGCTAGATTCGAAATTACCGAATTTTACCCTTTTTATTGTAAAATCACTCTTGTTATTTAATTTCATCAATGAAACCAATGTCAAATACAAATAAAGAACAATATTATAAATAATAAATCTCAAATAATACATTAGACACATGGCACAAATCCAATTCATTAGACAAATTAGAAAATATATATATTTTTTGCATTGGATCAATCTGTGTTTATAGTTATATTTCGACTAATCTGATTCAAGCGTTATTGAATTCAATTTATGAAAAACTCTCTAACATAGTTTTTTTTCCCATTAATCTGAGATTTTGTTAATTAATCTAGTACTCTTATTTGCTAAGTCAACGTCAATAAATTATATCTCAACTGATACCGTCTTTCTCTTCTTTATAATAGTCTCGAGTTTGAATATCCTTATACGTTAAAAAAAAAAGAAAAAAAAATCTATTAGATTCACTGTTCGTTGGCATATATTACAAAATATGTAAATAGGGAGTAGTTTCTTAAAAAAATTTTCGAGTGAGTGTTATAAAAGTTGAGAAAAATATTTAATTTTAACTATTTTGAGTAGGGATACTAGGGACCGGGAACTGGACCCGTACCAGTGCCTGAAGACGCCTGAAATTAGATGGACCGATAAATTGCCATCCCTAATTATGACCATCCTAAACCTTGAATGGGATAAACATCACGGACTGGGCTCTCAATTCACATGGTGCAGTTTAACAGAGTAGGGCTTCATGGATGGATGCGACACGCTTACCCCAATGCTGGGATTCATCTCTAAAGACTGTAAGGGGCCTAGGGACCATTCATGGGCTGGCCCATTTCGTCAAGAGACGAATAGTATTTTTATTTTCTTATAAAAAAATTAATTAATTTATTTTTACTTCCCATGTTAAAAATAAGAGTATTTTACTTAAGGAAAATCAGTAAAAATTCATTGAAGTTGTGTTCTTTGTCTTTAAATTTCAAACACTTCGGTAAATAGAATTGTGTTTTGTCATTTTGTTTTGTTTTTGTTTTTTATTTTTTTTATAAATCACTAATATCGATAATCATATTATCTCGATTAAATCAAATTTGAGTTGAGTTTTTAAAGAACAAATTTCTCCTGTGTTTGTTTTTTCTTGTCACAAGATTCAAACTCGAATCTTATTTAAGAAATATTAGTATCCATATACTGGACCAACCAGGTGTTGGCATCTCTTTTCTTTTTTATTTTTTATTTGGGAACATTGAGTGGCCCATAAATTTTAAAAAACACCTCCAACAAAAAAGGTGATTTGAGAAGTCTCCATTTTTATCTCATCAATCTCTTAAAATGAATGTACTTTCTCAAATGTTAAAAACAAGGAACACATAATATGATAAATTGTAAAATGCAAAAATTTTAGAAACTACCAATTGCCAAATCACATAATTCCAGTCATCCTAAAAAGGGAAAAATCTTAATCTGTGCCTACATAACTTAATGAATAATCAGATAAATTAACTAACAATCGACAATTGTCTAGGAACTGTTAGGAAAGTTGAAATAAAATTTATCTAAAATTTTCAATAAAATATTATAATGCAATAATAATTTTATTTCATTTTGTAAATAAAATCCGAATTTGACTTATAAAATTTTTTATTTCCTACAAAAAGTTTTTATTTCATTTGAAAAAATTATTATAAGTAGAAGATACAAGGTCGAACCAAATTTAAAAGAAATAATAAAACAAAATAAAAAACATGTTATCATCACTAGGGCATTGCATACAAGTCACAACACAATGGTCCCCGTGAGCTATAGTTAAAAAACGTTTTTTTTTTTTTTTTTTTAATTTTTAATTTTTATAATTTTTGGGTGCATTTCACTGTCATGTTTATCCAAAAAAAAAAAAAAAAGTTTCTTAGAGGAGAAGGAAGACAAGAGGAATAAAGAAGAAGAGGAAAAAGAGATTCTCACCCCCATTAAGGCTGCCTGAGGGAGGGGAATCTAATGTAAAATTTGAATCTTCTTTTTTCTTCCTAGTAGATTTTGCAACGATGAAACAAATATATTCTATTGTTTAGTCAGTTAAAGTTTTGAGTTTTACATTAGAAATTGTTAATAAGATGCGACAACAGACATGAAAGTAAAATTTTGATTATGACACTGAATCTAAATAATACTTATAACTGTTTTGGATCAAATAAATTTGATCAGTTATATCTGTGTTATCGATAAAAGTTAAACCACTTTAATAGAAATAATTTAAAAAATTGATTGATATAATACTAATTTAACACTACCTCAATTAAGATTTTTCTACCGTTTGAAGTCCATGATACAACAACAAGAATAACAATTCGGTTTTAATCTCAATAATTAAAATCAGCGATTTGAAAAACAAATATGGATATAAAAAAATAGATAAATAAATAAATAAAGAAAAAGAACATAAATAATAATAATAATAATAATAATAATTAAAATAATGAAAAATATATATAATAAAAAATATATATAATATGTTCGTTTAATTTGTGTGGATTCTTTTACGTCACTCGTTCCTATCTAAAACAATTTTTTCATCTAAACCCTTAATTATCATGTTTTTACGGATAAATTATATCTAAATTTTTAACAGTCTATCTCTGTGGTTTACTAAATTTATTATATTTAAGTTCTTGATTCTCCTAATCGGTACATTTTTGGATTTTTTTTGTGTATGATCAAATCATTTCAGACGACACTCTCATATTTTATCCACAATTAAATTAACTATCGCATTGTGTGAAGTCCACGATGTAAAATAAAATTTTTATTCAAAGTTGTGAACCCACGGCTGCTGATGTAGCGTACTTATTAAATTATTATGCCTAATTTGACCCACGGGGGAAATTCATATTCAAGTATTTTAAGGCTAAGCTACACTACAACAGGGGGATAGGACTTAATTGTGGCAAACTTTATCTTGTTAACTAATATGCAAAATATCATCAAAATGTTAATGGAGAATACCTTTTCTTTTTACGAATGATTATGATTATAAAAGTGGTGAGTGTCTAGTAGATAATCACTTCCAACAAGAAATCAATCGACAGAAATGTGAACTTCACGTGTAAACGACTTATGACATAAACTAGCCTTCACTTGCTAATGATTTATGGGCCTCTTACAACTTCTGGCTTAGATGTGGTTTTGGAGTTTCAAACGTTAGTCCTATGAAGCACATCTTATGTTTTAGATACCAATTAGTCTTATTTATATACAAGACCGAAATACTATGTTAATATTTTATAATAGTTTGAGTCAACAACTTATAGTTTAACTGATACTGTTTTCCTATCCCTTATAAAAGTTTTGAATTTGAGTCTTACCATATATATAAAAAAATTTTGATAATTTGAAATGACATAAGTGATACTAAATAGCAACAAAATAAGATTTTTTGAATTTTTATGAACTTTAAAATTAGGTCTAAATATTTTATATGACTTCAGGATTGAAATTTCAAACTATTTTAGCCTAATTGCTTGTCTATGGCGGAGGGTATTTTTATTTATTTTTTATTTTTGGGTTGTCTGTAACAGAAGCGAGCAGCAGAAAGGAGAAGCGTATGCAATAGAGTGGGATTAATTGGTGGCAAATTTTACATTACTTGCATCTGCTTAGTAGAGTGGGATAAATTGAAATTGGGTTAGTTTTCTCTCCATTGTCCTAAAATCTCCGCTATCATAAGAAAAGGGGGAAAACTAGGAAGACCACATTTTTAATTTTATTGAAATTGGGTTAGTTTTCTCTCCATTGTCTTAAAATCTCCACCATCATATGAAAAGGGGGAAAACTAGGAAGATCATATTTTTTTTTTATTATATGAGATTTGAATTCTGAATCACAAAATTGAATGGAATTGTGATCACTAGTCTATTCACTTAGGGATCAGAAGAGCACATCTACTATGTTAATAATAGAAAATCTCTTGTCTATGGAGATTCAATTAATCAACAAAGGATTACTATTCCGCAAACATGACTAGGGGCCTTAATAATGCGATTGATCATGTCACCATCATAATTATCCAACAAACAAAATGGCTTTTCTCAATGTCTTATGATCCACACCCCCAACGTTTTAGCTTCCAAATCTTATCTTACACACAGATAATCTCAAAATTTTCAACAAAAAAAAGATAAATTTAACGTAATAATATTTCGGAGACGGTGGAGATAAATTTAGGCAAAAGTAAGCAAAAAATGACATAATATATGATGACCAACCATGACAAGAACAAGAAAACCATTTTTCTTGCAATTTAATTGTCAACTTCTTGTGGCTGCCTGGCAACACGTAGCCACCAATCCATACCGAGTTGGCTCCATCAAATTGTGGACATATTTGCAGATACAATTGTTTGGTGGGGCCCCATCAAACCCAAATCATGGCATCCTCGTAGAAATGATGGATCAATAATGGAAGTAAAAATTTAATTGAGGTGTTTTCGTGAAGGCCCACCCACATCATTCTCTGCCCGAAGACCGGGGAGTGTTTTGCATGGCTTTTCTTTTGGAAGATAAAAAAAAATAGATTTGTAGCCGCAACGAGACAGACTCTTGAAACAACCATTATGTGGTGTTTTGGTCAAGGGTTTGAAACAATGATTCTTGCGATCTATACTTGATTTAACGAATAAAAATATTAAATATCTTAATTAAATATTATATTTAAAATTAAAATTAAAAAAATTACGTTGAAAGTATTTCTTTTTTTTTTTTAAATTGAATTCAATAACTCTCAAAACGGAATAGTGACTATAGTTTTTTATATTATTTGATTATATGAAAAAATTATGTAGCGTTTCGGAGAGTAGAAATTGCATAGGCGAGGGATTATGTAGAATTTTTTATGGACGAATTATTGATACAATTTTGGTCTTTTAATAAAGAATTTGCTTTTTATTTATGATTTTTTATTTTGTTCTAAAATATCTTTAATTTTATATGATAAATATTATAAACGAAATAAATAAGATATATATCAGTAGAGAGGAATAATATAATAGTACCAACCATAGACTAACCGAACAATGCCTTAAAATAATCAAATATCTCAAAATTTAAAATTAAAGATTAGTTTGTTGTTGTCCACCTACTCAAACAAATTTATTGAGAAGGTCACATTCTTTCTTCAAGTCTTATGAGTGTTATAAATCTGTGTATTCGTAAATCGTAGTATAACTTTCAAGGTTATATATATGGCACTAACAATTTCTCCATTATATTATTTTAAAGGATTATGATAAACAAGAAGATAAGATTCATATTATAGAAATTTGTAGGTAACAAATCGGTAAACTTCACAAATGGCTTATGATTTTTCACCTTTCTTAGCAAGAGCAGCTCAAACAGAGCTAAGCATTTGTATAGAAGTGAAATATTTAATTACATTTTGTGTAAAAAATATTTAAAATCATATTTTCTTTTTCTCAAGAAAAATTCAATTACCCTTTACTTTTTGTAAATCAAAGATTCTAAAAGTTGAACCCATCTGTATTTATTATTATTATTATTATTGCCTTTTCGTTTTTTGGTGTTTCGGATAGAGACTTAAAAGAAAATCGTGAACGTGATAAGCTCAATTCAAAAGGTCAATTGATTTTTCTAGGTGTGCTCGGTGCTGTTTGCATGTACGACAGAAGACACGTATTATTTAGGACCACCAATTGGAATATGCCACGTGGAAAAGTCAACCAAAGTCCTTCAAGAGATGATAGATCGCATGCATGGTGGAGGAAACCGCATAGGATAAAAAGTCTTGGGGCAGTAATGTGTGGATTGTGACTTGAGTCACGAACCTGTTAAGACAGGTGAAAAAAATTGAAAATGAAATAAAGTTAATCATAAAAAAAAAGTCCTATACTCTCTAGTTGCCACGTCTTATTTTGATGTTTCCTAATTGGTGATATGGCTTCTCATTTATTGGATTCCTGTCTTCTCTTAGGCTTTTAGACATAAAAAGTGGGAAACACCTTTGTTCCTTATTGCCTTTACTCTTATTGTTCCTTTCTTGGTTTTCTCATCTTTTTCGAAGTTTATTGTTCCTTCCTTGGTTTTCTCCTCTTTTTCGAAGTTGGGTTGAAGAGATCAAAAATCCCAAAATTTTATTTAAAAATTATGAAGCAATTTGGAAAACGGAAAATAACAACTTTCCATTGAATTTTGTTCTTAAAGTTCTAATTTCATAGCAATAAATTAAATTTGTCTAACCTCTTAAAATACTCGGAGTGACTATTATTTTGTAAAAACATGATGCCAACAAGTACAATTTTCAAGGGCTTCTCTGTAATTTTATTCTATTTTAATAATCAATATTTGATAATTAATTTATTGGTTTTAACTAATTTAACTCGATTTAACCGTCCGATATATTAATTGATAAATTCTCTCATTACCTAATTTTTTTATTTTTTATTTTAATTTTAAGATTTCAATTTAAAATTTAATTAAAAAGGTTTAGTATTCTTGTTATCATAAGATACCTGCTGACATCTCTGTGTCATTGTCACGTGTAAGATCTTCAACAAAATCCTAATAATTTGATAGAGTAGTACATGACAATAGCATAATAATTATTTTAATCTATGGCTTTTATACAATATTAAATCCAAATGCAATGCCGTGGCATGACAAATGTTGCTCCAACCCCAAATCTAAGCTGGGGTTCACATAATTTTGGTTACACTTGCCCAAGAATTTATCCTAATCCTAAGATTTTAGTTATTAACTATTCATCTTGTGTTTAGAAGTCATAAAGAGATCATCTGATTCTAGATTTAGAACAATATATGACACGATTAGAAAGGTTTCTTCTAAAACTAGAATTGATTAAGTGGGCAAAGTATGCGTAGTAATCAGATAATATACCAACAAAAGACAATATTTTTCTTATTTTGAATTTCATTACTATTTTTGTTAATACCATATTTTAGACACCGTTCGGTATTCGAGATTTCGTCTCGACTTATCTAAACCGACCGCTATAGTGGCTTCTTTCAGAGAGTGAGTCTTCCAATAGGGAATATTCCATACACATGAGGGTCTGATATTCCCAGTGAAAGTCGAAATTCAGTCATGTTTAAAAAAATTCAACCACACATTCAATTGAATCAACCACGTTGGTATATTAAATTTCATTATTATATTCTCGTATCTTTGCTCATGGGATGGGACAGTCATGTACCACAAAATCTTCCCACGATTAAATCATTAATTGTTTTATATTTAATATACGACATATTTTTAAAAATAATATATAAAATCCAAAGTAAGTTTATAACAGGGGTAGTTTCTAGAGAAGAACCCGGGCCGGTTTGGGCCTGAAAACCGGCCCGGCCGGCCCGGAAAAAGCCCGACACGTGAACCGGCCCGATGCTACAGTAACCCGAACCGGACCGAACTGGGTACTGTAGCGGCCCGGGCCGGTTCAAGGGTTTTTGGAACCGTGAACCGGCCCGGAACCGGCACGGATATGGAACCGGCCCGGCCCGGCCGGTTCCAACCTCTCTTTGATCCCTTTTTTTTTTTGAATTTTTAAAAAAATTTTCCCCCTCCTTGTTTGGCCAAACCGGCCCGGCCCGGTGTGAACCGGCCCGCAGGTTCCGGTTCAGCGGGCCGGGCCGGTTCAAGCAAAAAAAATTTTGGAACCGGCCCGGCCCGGCCCGGACTGACCTAGGAACCGCAGCCAGCCCGGCTCGCGGTTCCTGGAACCGCCCTTGAACCGGACCGGGCCGGGCCCGGCCCGGCCCGGTTACATGTCTAGTAGTTTCCTACAACGTCAGTCGAAATAAATAATAATGCTAATTCTTAGTGTTCTTATTTAGGATTTTTTTAGAAAAAAGAAAAATCAAAATAATTCAATAGGTGACAGTTGGAATGGTCCCAGACTCCTATTTAAGGTCGAAGGTTCTCGATGCTATCAAAATTTGCAATAGACTATGCGTACTGGCTAAAACAAAAACAAAGGGTGCAAATGTAACTTCATAGATTCAATTATTTCCCCAACACTCGCATGCGTATCATTTTCCCCACCAAACCCCCTATATAAATCCTCTCAATTTGGTACTCACTCACCAAACCAGCTACGCACATCCAAAAATTCATATGCTCTTGCAAACCCCACAAAGCCTCTCAACGTCTTCTTCCTTCTTTCTTCACCCAAAAAGGAGAAAAAAGAAATGGCCAAGCTCCAAATAAGGATCATAGGTCATCCGAGCACTCAACAAAATGTTAAGGGAGTCCCATTTTCGGCCTTTGTTCTCTCTATCTTGATCTACATATCCATCTTCTATGTATTCAACTTTTCTCCCAACACTCTCTTTAAGAACAGTAAGTTTTGGTTTCTTATTTCTAATGCTCTCGTCATCATCATCGCCGTTGATTCCGGTGCCTTCTCTTCATCAAATGAAGATGATGAGAACTCCTACGATGAGCCCTTGATCATTTCTCGACCCCAAGAAGTTGCCCAAAAAGTAGAGATTGATCAAACTTTGCATAAGAATAAACAATTAGAAATAAGTGATGCTAATGATGAAGTTCAAACGAAGAGAGAGATCAAAATTGTCATCAAAAGTGACGCAGTGAAGCATGGTGAGTTAAGCAAAGAAATGGCTTTGCAACTCATTGAAAAAGCTTGTGATGAATCTATTGACACAAACAAGGAGGAACAAGAAACATGTCATGAACATGATCATAGTAAGTTTAATATTACTAACGACGATAAAATTGAGATTTGCTTGTTAGAGACTCAGAGGGCAGAGAATGAAGTTGACGAAGAGGAATATTCAGACATGAGCGATGAAGAACTGAACAGGAGAGTTGAAGAGTTTATCCAAAATTTTAATAGACAAATTAGGCTTCAAGAAATCCAAAATTTTGGAGAAAACTAGAGAGAGAGAGAGAGAGAGAGAGAGAGACCTCCAAAACATATTTTGCTTTGGTCTAGTTCCTTGTAGCCCGCCGGATCTTTTGATTAGCCACCTTGTGTAAATGCTTTGGAGAATTATTATTAATGCTAATGGACTTTTATTTTGCATTTTTTTTTTAATTTTAACTACGCATTGACTTGACTGATTGTTTGATTCTAACTTTTGAAACTAATATTGATTTTTATTTTTTTTACCGACGGATCTTAAATTCATATTTTTAATAATTCGATTTAAATATTATCAGATCCAAATTATAAGGAGCTCTCCCAACGTAATTTTTTCCAGTTCTAATTTTTGAATATGAAATTCGATTAAAAAAATTAATATCCTGATACCTTTACTTATTAGACTAATTATCCATCCGTAACGTTGAAATTCTTTATTATATACTTTTATATATAATAACTAATTAAAAAGGGAACACACTTTAAAGGGAATCAATGTTAATAATAAGGCTGTCACAATTTATTATGGTCTTTTGCAGGCACCTTTCCTTGAATTTTATAGGAGAAATATGTGAACCCAAGGTTCATGATTTATGAGAATTCTCGGTTGTTCTATCTCCTGTAACTGTATCCCAAAAAGATATATTAATGATTTTACAAATAAAAAGGAATAATTAACATAATTAAATTATGATTTTGTGCTTTTGCAGCACATGGCTCATTGAAAGAACCAACTGTGTACAACATTTTATTCTTCTTTTACGTTCAAAAGTTTAGCTCTATCTATGCAATAACAAAATTTTTATATTATAAATTAGACTTCATCGAAATTAAAATTATATCTAATGAAACATCAAAACTAAAATTAGGGGCCACCATAATTAAATTCTCTGTGTTTAGTTCGATCGTTAAGCTTTATCTATCATTATGGACTAATGAAATATTGTTTCAGTTAAACTATTGCTATTATAAATATAGACATATAAAAATTGAAAAAAAAAAAAACTCAAATAAAATATTACTAATTTATTGAGGTACTTAGTATTTTCTTAATATTCCTTCTTAAAATCATCATGGTGTAACGAAACCACTTGAGTTTAAAAATAAATAATCTTTAATATGTTTGCAAACGTATTTTTAAGCCAACAAGAAAACCAGCTATTTTCCTAGTAAACTTTATGAAGAATATAAATTAGGTCGCAGAGATGTTAATCTAACTACGTTGATCAAAGAAAAGGAGGAATGAAAAGACTTTTTTGAACACAAATCAAAATTCCCAGCACTATATTAACACCATCCGGTAATAATCATTTCTATAAACCTTGAATTAAAAAAAAAAATTGTAATTGTCAATATCGAGTAAATTGGATTATGGGGTGTCCTTGATGGCCCGACCCAAGATCCATGAACCCACCCAAGTAATTAATTAATTAGTGATGATACATGATATTTAACAATCTGAAATAATTACTTGAATTTCAGATAAATTTAAAATAGTTAGTGCTCATTATCCGGATAATTCTCTGGTCAAGTAGGAGTAGTCCTACTTTCCTTATAAACCCAGATTTTTCAATTGAGAATAATAGAATAGAAAATTCTCTTTTTTCAAGGAAAAAAAAAATGAAAATTCTCTCTAGAGAAAGAGAGCAAATTCTCTATTAGAGGGAGTGTGAGAAACACGGAGAAATCTTACATTGTAGGTTTGGGTGTTTTTGCCATGGAAGAAGAACGAAGTTCTGGTTAGTTGATCTTGTTAAAAATCACTGAGGTTAGCAAGCGGAGTGGAGTATACCGGTCCTTTGAGCTAGCATAGTTAGACCTATGTTTATTTATTTATTTATTTATTTTTCATTTATTTATTTATTTATTTTTCTAGGTTACATAGGAGTTGCGAAAACTATAAAAATACATGTACGAGGGTTCGAACACTACACCAATCTCAAGAAAGACACTTGAATGAAAATTTTTACCATTTGACCGTCGTTACAAGAACGGTGCTATGTTTTGTGCTTCAACCATAATGCCCAATTTTTCCTTTAATGGCTCAAAATGATAGAGACAAATAGGCTATGAATTTAACGTTTTTTTTTTCTTTAGAATTTCATGATTTTCTAGGATTGGGTCACATGAGGGCGCGCCCTTTTTTTGGTTGCAGACTTGAAGAAGGCCTTGTACGATGCACGAGATAGAGCCAAGTGTTCCACAGTAAGGCATGCACAGGAGAAAGCATTGGGGGCTCGTGAAGACTCGAGCACTTGGCCAAGGTGCTATGAGACACACCAAGGAGAGACTAAGTTCAAGAAGGCAGCCCAAAACCAAAAGAACCCAAATCCTTAGATGATGCAGTACATGCAGACATCATTGGCAAATCAAGCTCCACAACCTCAAGACCCAACAAAACCAAGCACTTAAAGCCCTGAGAGGACATCTTTGGGCACACCAAGGCCCTTAACTCTAAGACCGAGCCCACAAGCATACGGGAGCCCAAGCACTCTCAAGAGGGCCATGCCCAAAAGCAAGAGAAGCTCATAAATAATATGGTTTTAGATCTTTCCTCCCCTAAGCCTATAAATAGCCCGGTCTAAAAGCTTTCACTGTAATAAAGCACGCTATCAGTGACAGAAAATTACCGATAGAAAAAAATCTGTCGATAATAATAGCGGATTAATGTCGAATTGAATACCGAGAAATTAGCGATTAATTAGCGACGGAAATATTTCGGTCGCTAATCCGTTGTGTAGTGGTCCATAGTAAAAAAAAAATCTGTAAAACGTATCAGTATCGAATTATCGACGGAATTTTTAGAGACGAAAAATTTCCGTTGCTAATATATCGGTATAGTTGTGAAGGGTAAAAAAAAATAATAAATAAATATAGCTATCAGCGACGAAAAAATTAGTGACGGATTAGTGACATAAATTTTAGTGACGGATTATCGACAGAAATTTTAGCGACGGATTACTGACGGATTTTTTAATTTTTTTTTTAATTTTTAATTTTTTATTTAATAATTCTTTTTCCTTTTCTTTTTATTTTTTGTGAAAAATAATATTATTTTATTTTTTAAAAATTTTGTAATATTTTATTTTAAATTATTATTTTATAATAAATATCATTTTATTATTTCCTTTTTGTAATATTTTATTATTATTATTTTATAATAAAAAATCATTTTAAATTATTTCATTATTAAAAACAGTGTGATGAAGATAACAAGTGAAAAAAAAGGTAAGAGAATCTAAGGTGCTGTGGTGGTTGTGGAGTTCTATGGTTTTTGTTTGTGCCCAGGTTCGAGGCTCATCGGACGTGGCCGAACGAATTTTATGCATAATAAAGCAAGTCAGCACATGGGCGGGTGTGTGGGTGGGTGCCACATGGCAGAGTACGTGGGGACGTGCCTGAGAGCTCAAAAATCAGCGACGGAATTTTTTCCGTCACTGATTTTTTTCCAAATTTTTTTCATATTTTTTTTTCAGCAACGGATTTTTTTTCCATCGTTAATTATCAGCGATGAATTTTTTCCATCGTTACTCCATTGTTGATATTAGTAACGGAAAAAAAATCTGTCGCTGATATTTAGCAGGATCATTATAACCAATGGATTTAGCAACAGAAAAAATCCGTCGCTAATACCCTTCAACGACAGGCAAATGGACTTTCAGCGATAGATTTTTCCATTACTGAAAGTCCGTTTTTTAGTGGTGTTTATAAGGCATCTATTTGAGCAACAACATTCAAGTTTTCTCTTCATTTGTGAGCAAGGGAGTTCTTAGGTGTTTAAGGAAGCTACTGATTCTTTAAGTTACACCACCATTTGAGTAATTCTTTTGGTGCAAAGTAGTGAGGCTTACGATTCTTCCCTAACAGGCCGTATTCAAGTCCCTTCAACCAATCTCAATACATTACAAGCCACCATCTTTCGTGTGACATAGGTGTTACAAAGAAGGTGCATTCCACCATACAAGACAACCCTTCCACCAACCTAACCCTCAACTGAAGCTCAAGAGGTGCTCTCAGCTGACCCTAGTCCCGGGTCCCCAACAAATTAGTGTTTTCATTGAGAGACATTACATCTATTCCATTTCTATGTTCAACCATCACAATGGTCGAAAAGATCCCTACTCAAAGAGAAAGAATTGAGGCCCTTGAGACTGAGCTTGAAGCAGACCAGATAGCTAGGTGAGTGGCTGACCAACATCTTATCTAACTTGAGCAAAACTTGGCCACCATCACCACCATGCTCTAGGACATACAAGTGACAAGGCAACCTGAAATAAGAGGAAGCTGAGAACCCCACCACTCTAGCAGCCAGCAAGCCTCCAACTGGGAGGAAGTTCCTATACAAGTTACACAAGATCTAACTCTATCACCCGAATGCCCCGATGTCGAAGAAGAGAACTTTGATTTAGCCTCTAGTAAAAGTGAAGTGAAGGGCTATGCAAGATGGAGATGAAAGGTTGCTCACAACGCCTATAGTCCCCCAAACAAAGAGGGGATAGGTGATAAAGGGCTGTCCAACCCCACTTAGAGTTTCCTACCTTCAAGGATGGTGATCCGAGCACATGGATTGCAAAATCTAAAACTTATTTTAGCTACTACCCGGTTGACAAGTATGAGAAGGTACACATTGCAAGCTTTTATCTTGAAATTGAAGCTAAACTTTGATTTCAATTGCTTAAGGAAAGGTGTAATGCACACCAAAGGAGAATCTTATGGTCACAGCTTTACAATGAGTTCACCAAGTGATTTGAAGACATCAAATATGTGGATTGCAATGTTGCTCTTACCCGGCTAGGGCAAACATCTTTCTTAAGGGAATATGAAAGAGAATTTGAGAAAATTTCCACAAGAGTTGATTGCCCCGAGCAAGCATTGGTTGGATCATTTGTTGGAGGGCTCAAGCGTGAGTTGGCTATTGAAGTCAAGCTCCAATGCCCTAAATCACTCATGAGGGCATGGGAAATGGTACAGCTCAAGGATGACCAGCTTCAAGACATTCGAAGCTATGTTTGTCTGCAACTTTCTAAGGTAACAAGAGGTAGCTCTTCCTCAAGTGCATTTTCGAAACCAAGTCTGTCTAGATCGGCATCGAGCACTTCCACAAGCACAACCCATCTTCCCAAGGAGTCAAAAGGCTTACCTATTCCAAGAAGGAAGCTAATCATGCCAAAAGCCTATACTTCAATTGTGATGAGATGTCACACTAGGGCACAAGTACAAGCACCCCAACTCTTCATG
Organism: Dillenia suffruticosa; assembly: GCA_033439265.1. Lineage (NCBI taxonomy): Eukaryota > Viridiplantae > Streptophyta > Magnoliopsida > Dilleniales > Dilleniaceae > Dillenia > Dillenia suffruticosa. The sequence continues at coordinate 11,951,360 of JAVTVX010000031.1, read as the reverse complement.
ATTAAGGCCCCAAGGGAAGAAGATCAGGAGCCTGTAGAAGAACCAGCAGAGAAAGAGCATGAAGAGGTGGTCCAACTATATCAATCATAAAGTGGCTGGAATGTTAAGACTACATATGGAGAAAGTGGAGTCTTTTGAAGTAAAGGTGGCAACTCCTATGTTCTGAGATCCATCGAAGTGTCACAATCAACATTTAAGAGTATGATGTTAAAATCAATTTTTATTCTTTGACTTTAATAGGAACGAATGTTGTGTTATGAGTGCAATGACTTGAAACACTTGGAAGAGTAGTCTCCGACTACAATAAGATGGAAATATAGTTCATGAATGGTAGCAAGTAGATCAAGTTCAAAATGGACCACAAAGCCAAATCAAAAGTTGTTGAGTTGGCAAGCATGCAAAGAAGCATCCGCAAAGGAGGCTAAGCCTTTCATATCCAAGTCTTCACACCGACACAAGAGTACCTTTTGATTATGACTTTTAATTATCCTACCTTTGACCTTGAGGGCAAGGACTATCTTGATAGTAATAATTTTTAAGCATTTGAATTTATTTATAATTTTTAGGGCTATTTTAAACTTTTTTTTATGATATTATAATAATTAAATTCGTGAATTTTTATTTAGATAATTTTGGACTTATTTAAAGAAATTGAGACTAGATAAATAGCAATTAGTATTTTGGGCATAACTTTTTATTTCGAAATCCAATTGAGCTAATTCTTATTATGTTGGAAACTAGATTTCGAAACTTACAAATTTTGTAAAGAGTCTAGAAACTAATTCAGGTCTGAAGATAATTGAAAATTGAAAAGAAATTGCTATATTGCTAAAATTCAAGAAAGTCACGTCATTGTTGAAGAGGAAAACCAATTAAATTTATTTAATACGTGATCTTTGGGATAAAATTGCTGATAACTCCAGAAATCTTTAAAATCAAGGATAAGGATGAAATTTTCAAATTTTAAAAAAATAAAAATATAAATTTTATCATTACAATATAAGTTTCCAAGTCAAAGATAAGAAACCAAGTTTTCAAAGAATCCACAACTCCTTAGAGTTTTACTCTATGAATAAGAGCCCTATACATGACCTTTAGAAGAGGAAGAAAATGAAAACCCTAACAACCACTTCCATACCACGTGATTTCCATCTCTTTCGCTATGCTAAAAGATAGTAATGTTTCTTTTTTTTTTTTTTTTTTTTTTTTACTTTTCTTGTTTTTCTTCATTATATCTAACTATTTTTTTTATTTCTAGAATTTGATAAATTCTATTCTTTGATTAACAGTATGGTTTAAATTTATTTCTTTTTCTTAATTTTTTTGGCATGATTATTATTTGATCAGATTTTATTATTGATTTTAATGTTTTAAATGTTTTAGGACTCTACATTTTGATAACTTGATATTTAATGCATGCATGACCAATATAATTATAGGAGATTAATTTAATACAATAAAGTCCTCATAGGGTTATGAGTTTGACGGATGATTAATTAATTCTGCGCATGGAATCTTAAAGAAAATATTAGATTACAAATATTCCACATAAAAAAAAGCAATTTGATTTAATCAAAATTGCTTGACCTCTGAGTTTTAGTTAGTCAAATTAAGGATTTATTACATAACCACTGGATAAATCTAATTTAAGAAAATCTATTATCATCAATAATGACTTTTTAGTTAGTAAACTTAAGAAAATTGAAAGGACCTTGACAATGTGAAAGATTGGAAACAAATGAAGTTGATGTCCTAGACTTTTTATTCATTGATTTAAATTTTTTTTAATATTTTCATAATTTTTAGTACTTTATAATTGAGATTTAATTTGTCCAACTTAGGAAGGATAATTTATAGTTGGTTGTATAAAATGTTTTCATGGGAATGATACTTGCTCATACTACACACAATACTTGACTAGCGTATACTTTCTCGAAATCCTAATTCCGCTTCTGCTTGTGCTTTTTAATTCACTTATCCTTCATTTCCATTCCAATTTTACTTTTCTCTTCTTTTTTTTTTTCATTTTTTTTAAATTTCTCCCATTGTGCTTGTACTTTACTTAATTCTCTTTTCTTTGTGTGTGATGCACTATATATATGTGGAATTTATTTATTTTTTCACAAAACTCAATTCTCTCTTCTTTGTTTTGCAAATTTGTATGATGCATGTGGAATATATATGTAGAATTTATTTGTGCAAAACTCAAGCGCGAATTCAAGCAGTACAAAACTCAAGTCCTACCTACTACCTAGGCAAGTCGCATAGGGCATGGGCATTTGCGGTCCCTGCGCTACCTACGGGATAGAGTCATGCAGGCAATCACGGGTGCTCGGCCATGCGAGGGGTGTGAGAATTCCCTTAGTGTTAGGCACACAACACTTGATGCTCTCTCAAGGATACATAATAAGAGGTGGCTGTGATCCTTGGCCTTGGCACTAGGATGGCCAAAATGCCTTGATCTTGGCATGGTTGTGTGAGTTTGGTTGGGGAGGCTATTGTGGAGGGTGAAGTACTCCTTATGCATGGTACCAAGATGCCCAATGCACAACGGTTGGCTCACACGAAAAGGAAGATGAAGTAGAAATGAGAATGGAGAAGGATGGAGAAAGATTGAAACTTGCCTTGATGAGATCTTCAAGCACAAGAGCCTATCACGTGAAGGTGATATAACTTAAGGGGGGTCGATTGCACCCTTAGGCCCTAAATTCTACACTCACATTAGAGAAGAAGAGTTTTTGAAATTTGATTGATGAAATTCGATGATTACAAGAGGGGAGGATTACCCTGGGCAGAGAAGACAGGGGTTCTCGTTATATATGCCCTTTCACTCAAAAAGACTCATGTAATGCATTAACTACTAAATAACTACTATGATAGTTAATTACCTTATTTACAACACTTCAATGACTTAGAAAAATAAATGGAATTTATTTCGAAAAGTAGTTATTCCTTAGAAGAACTAGTGGCCCTTCGGCTGCTGGGCGTGTGCAGCTCATGCTTGCTCGAATAGTGTCCCTATCTCGCTGCACCCTGGCTTATATTCTGCTATGCACTCATCAAGCCATGGCCCTATTTCATCGAGCCATGTTGCAATCTCTTCGAGCCTTGATAATCCTTCTTGCATTTCCTTGCCCGCAGGCTCTTTGGAACTATGTCTTGGCCCATGGTGTGCTATGTCATGCACGACATTATCTCTATCATGCTGAGGCTCATGCTGGTGCATTGTGGATTGCATCTTTTCATGCAATAATGACTTTTGGTAAGGGTTGCTTGGGGTTTCTTTGTGCAGGGGTAATTTCTTTATTCTACTAATTAATGTATCAATCATTCTCGTATATTAATAGAATTCAAGAAGGATTTCGTTCATATTATTTATGTAATTTCTTTATTTTATAGTTTCTACACCACTTTAAAAAAACTGTTAGTATTAATATCATGGGTTTGACGATAAAATCTACAAATATTTCTTAACACTTGTGATGATAACTGCTTTCCTAATATTGTGATAATCAATGATAAAAGATAGTAATCTTTTTTAACACTTATGGTAAACGATAATAAAAGATAATAGATTTCCTAATACCTGTGGTAACCGATGATATAATGCAATAAATTATACTAACATAAAAAATAATAATTTTTTTCTAATCTTTTTCTAACAAACGACAGAAGACCATAACCTTGTTAATACTTGTAATAATCAACGATAAAAACAGTAATATTTTTTGATATTTGTAATAACCGATGATACAAGATAATAATTTATACTAATATATGTGGTAACTAACGATAAACATTATTTCCTAACCCTTTTCTAACGGACGATAAAAGGGTAGTAACATTTCCCGATATTTGTGATAACCGATAATATATGGTAATAATTTATACTAATATATGTGGTAACTAACGATAAAAATTAGTAATATTTTCTAACTCTTTTCTTATTCATGATAAAAGGGAATAACATTTTTTAATACTTGTGATAACTGACGATACAAAACATAATTTATACTAACATATATGATAATTGACGATAAATGATTGTAATTTTTTGCAATACTTTTCTAACCGACGATGATAATAAAATGTAGTAAGTTTTTCCTAATACATGTGGTAACGACGATAAAAAATAGTAATATTTCCTAATACTTGTGTAACCGACGATAAAAGATTAGTTTTTGATACCTGTTGTATCTGACGATAAAATATAATAACATTTACTATTATTAGCACTGTTGACAACCGATGATAAAATGTAATAATATTTTCTAATATATATGATACCTGATGATAAATAACAGTAACATTTTTTAACGGTTATGGTGACTAACGATAAAAGATGGTAACATTGCTTAATACATGAAGTAAGCGATAATAAAAAATAGTAACTTTTATTAATATTTTTGAAACCGATGATAAAAAAAACTAATTTTAGCAATACTTTTCTAACTGTCAATATAAATTCAGAACATACTCTAATGGTAATCAAAATTATCGGGATAGATCTATCCCTACTGATATATAGCCAATTGAAGATCCATCTGTTGGAGATTTATTAGATAGTTTTTTTCCTTCTAGATAGGGCATTTATGTTGTAGTGATGTTAGGTCAAACTTTTGGATGATTGTAAACATGTAATTACCCAAAACTTTAGGAATTTTCTAAAACAGCACATGATAACTTTATATTTAGGTCATCCCAAATCAAAAAGGGCATCGCAACATAAAGGATACCAAAATAGATAAAATCACTACTTAAGATTCTGGACAATGGGGAGGTTTTTAAACTTGAAAAATATTCTACATGATGAGTTAAATGATATCCCTATTTCTTTCCCATGTAAACATGACTTAATCATTAGCCGTTATGATAGGTGTAATACCCTTTTAATTAAGATGTAACTCTTTTATTTTTAACCTTATTTGGAAACCTTTAAAATTCATATTTTTTTTTTTAACATAAATGTCCTTAGCAAGTGCCATACATTTAGCTGTTTGGTTACAGCCAATAATAAATTACTAAAATTTCAGTAATTATCTTCAAAACACTTAGTTTATACATTACTATTATAAGTTCAAATTTCTACAAACAAATAAAACTATAAACATTAATTAAAATGCTAACTTTCCTTTTTATTTTTTATTTTGAAATAAAGAAAAATTCCCTTTACATCCATTACTGACGATCGCCAGCAGCCCAATGAAGGGAACCAATAAAGCAAAATTTCAGTCCATGATTGAACTCAAATCTTTATGGTCGGTGGATATATATATATATTGGTTTTAACATGCATAAAAATCCAAAGTGAAATTACAACTACAATATCTAAAAAACGTGGCAAAAGAAGATATATGATTGAGATCGTTAAAACTCAAAACCCATCAATCACTTGCCTTTATTGATAATGATTGATTGGCTATTGATTATTGTTAGCAATCAAAATTTGCACACCCAGTCTACTGCAGATTCTTTAAACCACAATTATTCCCCTGTTATCGGTTATTGCTCTTAGAATATATATATAACATTTTCCAATGACTTATGATACCGTTTTCTTCTCTTTTATAAAGGTCGACTCGAGCTTCCCCATATATTGAAATATATGTATATTATTTTTAACAGAACATTGTTATCATGACTCTCCAAAACTTTAATATTGAGACATAAAATTGAAATCACATTTGGACAACTAAGGTAACAATAAAATACTCCAACGTTCTCCCACTTAGACACAACTGATTAGGTATTAGAACTCCTGGATTTGTTAGCAAAATCTTGTAATTGTGGCCACAATTAACCAACTTATAGTAACATCGTTTCATTGTTCGACACAATATCAATCCACATTTACAAATATTAATTGATCTATCAACTTAGACTATTATATGATTAATATGCAGAAAATATTAACATCATAACCTAGTCAATCCACAGTCACAAGAGGAGGGCATCGCACTAAGGGAGCAAAATAAAAATTCGAAATCAAGATTTCAATTAAAAGAGAAATCTTTACTATCATTAAATTCAAGAGCTTTTAGGGGTTTCACTTGCGTCTTTCACTAGACTAAGCACTTCACAGGTGTCTCCGACACCTATATGCGCTCTAAGAGATATATAGTAATAGTATCTCCAACCGGTAATTAAGCCAACACAGTTTTTTTGCAACTATTTGTGATTAGATTTTCAATTACTTTAAATAGAAATATATTCTATTTTTATCTCATAATTTTACTATTTTCACTGGTGAGGTGCTTAATGTAGATGTGTTCTGAGCCACTAAAGACTTTATTATTCTTTGCCAAACATATTATCACCATATATTTTCATACTTTCAAAATAAAATCAAACTATTAACTCTATATAAAGTTTTCAACCAGATAGTAGTTATGGCTCTAAATAAGCAACTTTTGCAACAAGCATAAAACTTGAAATAATAACACAAATACACACATAATCTGACGGATATGCATCTCGATTAGTTTTCTTTTAAATAGCGTATTCGGTTTATAGTAATTCTAATTTATTATGTGATCATATAGAGAGTTACTTCCTATGTGAAACTTTAGACCCACGGGTTTCATGATGAACCTAGAAAAAATGAATAAAAGATGAAGTAATTAATATCTTCTCACAACTTTTACTATGATATTATAATGCTTTCACTATGCAAGTTAAGTGGCAGAATGCAGATTCCTTCATCACTTTAGTTTGCATTATTGCTTAAAGCAATACAATATTCTTTTGAGTTCCGGACCCACATTGTTCACTTTGTCAAAGAAAAGTGGTGTTGATCGGCTGTGTCCAGCTATAAACGCTAAAGAGACCGACAAAGAAGTGAGAAGCTGATCAGGCACTTACCCTTTTCTCCCTCCTCTCATAGAACCTTATACAATCTGTATACAAGAAGCTAGACTGGAAACCGGGCCGGTTTAGGCCCGAAAACCGGCCCGGCTGGCCCGGGTCAAGCCTGAACCGGAACCGGCTCAAGGCTACAGTAAAACCGGCCCGGCCCGGAACCGTTTCCTGTAGCAGGCCGGGCCGGTTAAAAAAAAAATTGAACCGGGAACCGGCCCGGTTTGGAAAAGCGAACCGGACCGAACCGGAACCGGAACCGGAACCGGCCCGGGCCCGGAACCGGCACGGAACCGGCCCGGGCCCGGAACCGGCCCGGCCCGGCCGGTTCCGGTTCAAATTTCCCCCTTTTTTTTGAATTTTGAAATTTTTTTTCTAATTTTACCCCTCCCAACAGCTATAAAACGGCTACTTTTGAGGTTATTTTGGTCCATAGGGTCAAAAATTTAGAAAAACGCAATAGAAAGAAAAAAAAAAAAAAAAAAAATCGAACCGGGCCCGGCCCTGAACCGGCCCGGCTAGGAACCGCCGGTTCCGGTTCAGCGGGCCGGGCCGGTTCCACAAGGGAAAAAATGGGAACCGGCCCGGGCCCGGCCCGGCCCGGCCCGGCCCGGTTACTTCACTGCAACAAGCTATTCCGTTGGTGTTTTGAGTTAGTCATTTTATCACATTACCAACTCCAGGGTCAAACCTCAAAGCAAGGCGACCATGGGCACTTTGTTCCTTTCATCAAAACTGCCCAAAGTCTGTCCTAGTCAATGTTTGATGACAATGTGACAATCAAAATCATTTGTGTAACACTCACCTCCCCTCTAATTGAACAATACTATCACGAGAGAGAGAGAGAGAGAGAGAGAGAGAGAGAGAGAGATGGAGTTTAAAGGTGGACGTTTCGAGAGAGATCATTCTCTTGAAATTACCAAGGAATTACTATTTATATTTTGTCAATTATTTGTCCTTACATGACAGCATGCTTAAAATGAAGTTCAAGAGAATTTTGTCCAAAAGTACAACTAATCTCCGAAAACCAAGCAAATTATAGAATGGTAATAGGATTTGCAATAAGTTGTTTAACAATTTTCTGTTCAAATGCGCTTGAGGTACATCGTGAGTGATGAGAACTTTATTTGAATCTACAGAACCTCTAATTTTGTTGCAGATGAGTTTTAGGGATTAGTTTGGTTAAAGAGAATAAAAATCATAAATCAGATTCAAATCTATATAAATTCCTTAAATTAATGGGATAAAAATGAAATTTTGAAAATGAAATCCCAAAATAGGAGTTTGTGAAACTATGGATTTTGTTGAACTTATATCAAAGTTTATAATTTCAAATTTAATTTCCGTTCTTAAATTTGAGCCAAACATCCCTCAATGTATTTTCTTACCCATAACAATAAATTTGATTATTGAACATGCTTTCTCTTAAATTGCGAGATGCACTCAAAGTTTTCGTAATACGTTACACTTGGTTCGCAAGGACAGGAACCGCTTATCGAGAAAAAAGTTGATACTACATTTAGGTAAGGACCAGGCCACCCAAATCATCCAAAACGTGGTACCCACCTAAATATATAGCTTCATCCTTCTCTCTCTCTGTTCTTTTTTCTCTAAAGCATCCAAGATGCGCACCATTTTGAACGCTGCCACTTATGACAGAAATCCCTTTTGCAGAGGACATAGTAATATTCGGATGCATTACACGTTATTTGTCTTCAAGGCCGTAAAATCATACCTTGCTTCTGATCCTAAAAAGCCATGCTCTCTCCCTCTCTCACATTACCGTTTTAAGTTATTACCAATATACTCATACTCTGCACCCTCAAAAACTCAAACCCTATTTGATTTTTTATTATGGAATCTTCACTTCTCCTGCGGTTTGTCCATTTCCCCACTGCGAAAGCTCGAGTGCCCTGCGCATTGGCACCTGCAGTAACAACAAAAGCACACCCAGCCGTTGCACATTTTGCATCTCAAATCTCCAAAAAGAGCATTACATTTAGTCCCATCACTTGTGCTCTAAACTTGAATCGCTTACCTATGTTGCCTTCTACATTTTCGCGATCAGATAATAAAGTCGATCACAAAAACAAGACATCAAGAGTCTTACTTGGGGCTTCTTTGGTTTTGGCTTGTGTTATTGGGATATGTAACTGCAGTTCTAGGATCAATCCTTGCCTTGCCCATATGATACAACCAGATTTGGCAAGCTATTCAGCGCATGATGCGCTTGGAGCATTGCTCGAATATTTTCCCTCTCACAAGGAAGACGAAACAAAAATAACGAGAAGAGGAACTGCTAAAGATGCTAGGGTACCTCCAATTTATCCCTCTTTTCTCAAATTATATATGTTCAGATACTTTAATTGGGCACTTATTGAAACAATGTTGGTGCAGGATGAAGCTATAGAGAAGGTAAAAAAGGGAGATGGTCCCAAAGCTAAAGAATTTCTAAAGAAAAAGCACAGGGAATTAGCTGGCTCTGAAGATGATATCATCTATGAACTGGCCCTGGCACGAGTTGAAGTTCTCATTATTCTGGTGCACAATTTTTATTTTATTTTTTACATGAACACTTTTCTGTTTTCTGTAAATCCTCCTCCTCTATTCTTTTCTTAACAAAAATATGATTTGTTCTATGGAGGAAGTATTTTGGATAACTCAATTTTCTCGATTCGTCTCTACTTATCTCTATTCTATTCTATTCTATTCTATTTATAATATTTTATTAAAATAAAAATAATTCTTTTAGAAAATATAAGATTTTTTTACCTATAAATGATATTTAAAAGACCAGTATATTGATAATTTTTTATGCCACCAAATTTTAATTAAATCTAATATTCTCCGATCAAAACAATTGCGTATCCAACATAGGGAAAGATTGGCCAAAATTTCAGAATATGCCTTGATCAACAAGTATGGTCTTAATATTTCATTTGTAATATTGAATATTTAAATTTTAATTTTTCTATATAAAAGATTCTACTATCAATAAAAATTAACAAGCTTTAAGAGTCTGTGAATCTGCCATTAAAAATTGACCGCAGCAAAAGCAAGTGGTGGGTTTGTACGGTACAATTCTCGATCTAACATTTAGATCGAGAAAATAATACACTTAATTATAGGAAATAAATACGAGATATTTAAACCCGAGATTTTTAAAAGAAAAAAAAACAAGAAAGAGAAAATAGTACACTTAATTATAGAAAACAAATATGAAAATGTTTTTTGAAAAAATGAAAGTGTGTTTAAATACTTTACTTTTCAATTTTTAAAAAATAAAAATTAGAAAATACAGTTTTCTAATTTATAAACAAAAATGGAAAATACTTTTAGAATTGTTTTCTATTATTTTTCATTATAAATAAAATCCGTATTTATTAAAATTTTCTATTCTTTTATTTAGATATAGATAATATGAGAAAATTAGAGATGAAAAATTTTAGAATATTTTTCACAACTAAATGCAAACTTCCCATTTGAGGAGAATTCAACTTCAAGCTCATTGCAACAGTGGTCTCTCTGTTTTTCTTTTTTTTTTTTCCCTAATTTCTACCACTGGTATTCAGAAATATAATTTAACTAATTTAATTTGAGCTGTCTATGAAAACCCTATTTAAGGGGTGGCTCTCCTATCATGATTTTTTTTTTCATTTTTAGTTTTGAATCTAAAATTTTATTAAAAAATTTAACATTTAATTTTACTAAATTGACTGATTATCGATAACAACGGTCTATCTCATCCGATCGAGCAAAATATGTTTGGAGTTACCTTCTCTTTTGCCCCCTCGTACCATCACACTTCCAACGATCACTTTCGTCCCTCTCTCCCTCTTTGACACAATTCAGGAGACACAATTAGTATAAATTTTGTTATTTTTTTTTTATTTTTTGCCCATTACATGTTTGTTCATTGCACCTATATTTTCACAGTTTCTTTTTCTATTTCCAACAACGCGCAGGGAAGTTATCAAGAAGCCTTAGACCTTCTACAGGACTACAACAGATCGGATCGTCGTATTCATCTTTACAAGGTATGCAGACCATTGATGTTGCATTTTCAAATGAAGTGCTCTTGCTTTTCCTTGCGCCCCAAATTTTCTTTCTTTGTTTTTTTTTTTTAATTGAAACCTAATCTTTGAGGTGCTGTTGGCATAAAATATAACTCAACTATCAAATCAGGGTTAATTTAGTAGGATGAGATATTAGATTGTTTAATCAAATTTTGAGTTCGAAATATAGGAACAGAAATGATTATATTAAGAAAGATGTCCTCTAAATTGGGAACCCGTAGACGTTCAATCCAAATTAGTCGGGTCATGACTCCGAATACCGATAGTGAGAAGGAAAAAAAACATGTAATCCAACTCGGAAAGTTCCATAATTGTTTTGTAATTGATTAAGGTTGTGATATGGGATTGGGTTCTACTTCCGTAATAACTAAGATTTTTGCCAATGATTGATTTTGAATATTATTAAAATTTTGGGGATATATATATATATATATTTTTTTATTTTTATCATACAATTAATGGATTATGGAGAAAATTTTCATGTGCATGTTTTATAAATCTTTTAACAGGCAATTGCACTGACTATGTTAGCCAAGAACGATGAAGAAGCCAAAAAATGTTGGGATACGTTCAGTGCGAGGGGGAGTATCAAAGAAAGTGTTGCAAAAGTGGTGGACAGCATAATTAAGAGTTCTCCCAAGGGTAGTCTTCCTCCTATTGATTGATGAATCTCATCAGCAGTTAAGATAGAGAAGGATGACTCTCTGTCTCTCTCTCTCCCCCTTTGTTTTTTTTTAAATTTCTCTTGAAGAAATGTTATTCTCATACTATTATTGGCCTAGATATCAAAGTTTGATGTGGTCACACGCACTAGTAGAGAAATGTCGAAAAACTTTAGAATAAATTTATATAATTTAGTAAAATATTAATTTTTTATTATTTTAATTATCAACTTTTCAAGCATATGTTACCTTGCTTTTTTTTTTCCTGGGTATTTTTCATTTTTCCAATCTAAGCCACAAAGAATTTGCTTTTTTTTTTTTTTTTTTTTTTGCCTTATGCCAAACTGATGTAAAAGATAGACATATAAGCAATCCAAGAGAGAAAGATTTACTAACTCAGGGGAAGTAGAAGGAAAGATTCAATTGTTTTTGATTTGTCTGAATTTCTGCACGAGCACTAATACAGTATTACTGTATCAAGAGTGGAGAGATGAAAGTTTACTTTCTAATTAACCCTAAAGCTTTGTCTAGATATGGTCGACGAGAGGGAAGAAAATGTCAAAATTTTTCAATATAATGACTACTTTACTATCTTGCTACGACAGTGATTTTTTGAAAAAAATATATATAGGAACTTAACACAAAAATTTGAGACTTTGAAGTTTCATTAATTGGGTTTGTGCCAAGAAACATGGTTTGACCCACCTAACATGTCTTGCCGTTAAGTATGTTAGTAATTAGAGAAATACAATAACTTGTATAACTTATTTTCTTTTTGTTTTCATCTAAAAGAGTGCCAAGGATATTCACTTCAAAAATGGCGGGCCTAATTTGTTAAACATGTAACTTTTTTCCATGGTTTTATAAATGTCGTTAAATGATGAGACACAAAAAAATGTTAGAAAAAATATCGGGAAAAGTCCCGATGTTTTATGAAAAAACGTCGGGAAAAACATGAATATTTGTCTACATTTTTACATGAAAAAACCGCAAAAGTATAGCATTGCCAATATTTTTCATATTTAAACGTCAGGAAAAACTCCCCCCTCTATGATGATTGGGTGCAAAAATCAGGAAAGTCTTCACCTTTTCTCAACATTTATTCCTTCAAACGACGGCAAAGGGGTGTTGATTACCATTGTTTAATAACAACATCGACAAAAGTTTTCCATATTGTCAGCATGTTACTCTTAAAAGTAGGCAATAATTGTGAAATTTGTTGACATTTTATGTGTAAAAGCATTAGCAAATGTTGTGTATTGAGAAATGTTTTTCCACCCACAAATGTCAGCAAAGCTTTCTTTCTTTCTTTCAATCGATTTTGCTTCATTATAATTGGTTCCAAAAACGTGCTTATCAAACAATAATACTCTAAATATCAAACAATAATATTCTAAATAACTATCAATTATAAATATAAATTATAATTTCAAACATCTATCAACCACAAATATAACATATAATTCCAAATATTCATTAATTACAAACATAATATAAACTCAATTTCAAATACAAAAATAAAAAAATCATGAACAACTATTTGATTAAATTAAACAAGTTTATATATAATAGTTAAATTGTATTCATACCAATATCCCATAAAATAGTTTCACATAATATCCTATCATGAAAATTAGTTTCAAAACATGGAGAACCACCACCATCTACATTTGGATACACGTCAATAGCTGCTCATAGTGCTTCTTTAGATGTTCCACAATCTTTGTACCTTTTAGCTTCCCTCTTTCGTAGGACATGATTACATTTATTTGAAGCACAACATTTTAAAATTTTAAACATGTTAATATGAAATAAGTATATAAAAATATAATATACATGTGAACATAAACACGAGTAACATAACAAAATTAAAAGTTTTAAATATGCTAGTATAAAATAAACAAATCAGAAATAACATTTCAAAAATAATTAAATCAACAAATAATAAACAGATCATAAATATAATGTGAAAATTTTGCTTAAAGTAATAATAAGTCTGAACATAAACAATTCAATAAAAGTTTGAGAAATACATATAGAGAAACACATATAGAGTTAGCAAGATATTAATTATATAAATCTTTAGTTGTACCGTCCCGAATCCAAGTTGAGCTGTCATCTTCATCTACGTTCTTATTTAGTGACTGAGTAAGAAAAAATAAGCATTCACAATCCATGTATATTTGGTTTACCACTCATGTCAAAAAAATCTCTTTGCACATTATTTACAGCAGCATACCATTTCTCATAGTAAAATACCTACTTCACTTAGGATGAAATCACAGAAGGCTCATGAACCAATTCTTCACCATGTGTATTAACTAATCAAAAATCACAAATGTAAAACAAAAGTCATCCTTTTTAATACCTCTACCACTTAGCACGTCAGCTCAATCAAATTGAAATAAAACAATCATTGCTTTTCCATTATAATCTAACTCAATAATATCAGTCAAAATGTCATAATAGTCAATACCTCTTTTCCTTAGATTTGTGTCTCTAACACTTGCATAGCTTGTTGTTAATGGGAATTTTGAGCCCATTTATTTTTCTCACACTCTCCGGTAAGAAATCTAAAACCAAATCCGAAATTTAGAAACATATTCTTTTTACAAAGATGAGAGTCTTTAAGCCATCAACATTTTACATCACCGGTGCAGCAATACAATCATCTAATTACTTCCATTATCAGGTCTAAATGGTTGTTAAAACAAGCACAATACAATCATCTAATTACTCTTGCAACCCTTTTGACAATTGGATTCTGGGCAAGGTTTTGTCAAGGAAGAGAAAGAATCATGGATACAAATACATGGGATAAGAACACAAAATGACATGGATATAGTGATTAACTTACCATAGTGCTATAAAGAATAATATAAATATTATATGCATATTCTATAAGGATTAAACTTCACCATTTTTGTTGTCAATTTTTGTTTATAGATGAGATACTACCTTAGCACTTAAGCAATTTAAATGTTTTCATAATTACTGTTAAGATATTGTATTATCAATGAAGTATAAAATGAATTCCTAAAGAATTCCAATGTGCAAATGGTGACAACAATTGTCAAAAAAGGTTAGCGGAAAGCGTCCAAGTATCCAATGAAGCATCCAACAAATCTAGTGAATATGAAATCCCAAAACACATCCCAAATGGGCACAAGTTCAATTAAGAAATATTTATGTATCCTTGTTGTCACATCTCAAACTATAAGATCATATTTTTGGTAGAATAGCCCTCCATGTTATTGACTCCGAAGCTTCTTGGCCTTGCTTGCTTTTTCTCTCATGCATTACACCCCTTTGTGCCCTCTAAACCAACTTATCACTTTCATGTAATAGAATATACGGTAATAACGGTTGATCCACTAGTACAGTTTATATGTTAGACCATTCAAACTGAGAATAGAAAAAGTTTAGTACGGAGCATCAACTTTCCACCTTATGATTTAATTTAGAATTTCTGGTTCGCATATTGTCACTATAAATAAATACGTCATCAAAGACAAAAAATTACCGACGGAAAAAAAATCCATTGGTAATAGTGATGGATTTGCGATGGATTAAAGTCAAATAGAATACGGAAAGATTTACGACAGATTAGTAACGAAAATATTTCTATCGTTAAACCCTAAAAAAAAAAATTATAAACTTATCAACGACGGATTATCGACTAAATTTTTAACGATAGAAATATTCCGTCGCTAATCCGTCAGTATAATGGTGAAGGGAAAAAAATAAAAAATATATATATGTGCAGCCATTAGCGACGGATTCCTGACGGAAAAATTAGGGACGAATTAACAACAGATTTTTTAATTTTTTAATTTTTTTAATTTTTTAATTTTATTTAATAATTCCTTTTAATTTTATTTTATTTGGTGGAAGAATAATATTATTTTATTTTTTTAAAATTTTTATTATTTTATTTTAAGCTAAAATAAAATTATTTTATTATTTTATAATAAATTATAATTTTATATTATTTTATTATTATTAAAAAATATGAGATAAAAATAACAAGTAAAAAAAAGGAATATAATTAGATGTCTAACTTGGTTTGGTGGTTGTGTTGCTCTCATTATTTTAGGTGTGCCTGGATTCGAAGCTCACTGGAGGTGATTTTAACAAATTAAAGTCGCGGGCGGGGTGGGTTGGTGGGTGGGCGGGCGCGCGTGAAGGAGCATGCGGGCGGGTTTGAAGGCACGGGTAGGTGGGTGCCTGGAGTAGTGTGCGTGTGCATTCTCATGAGAACTCAAAAATCAATGACGGACTAAAAATCATCGACGGATTGAGTCCGTCGTTGATTTTTTTTTTTTTTCATTTTTTTCATTTTTTTTCATTTTTTTTCAGCGACGGATTTTTTCCGTCACTGATATTAGTAACGGATAGTATTCCGTCATTGATATTTAGTGAGATAGTTTTTAGCGATGGAAAAAATCCGTCACTGATACGCTTTAACGACGGATTTCTTACTTTTAGCAACGGATTTTTCCATCCCTGATAGTGTGTTTTCTAGTAGTGTGTTGATACATCATCAATAGTATATCCTTTTTTTAGTTTATATAAAGTTGTTCAAAGATTTTATACATATTCATAAAATACAAGACCAAATTATAGCCAAAACATACAAGATAATAATAAACTAAGTGATACCTCTATTGAACCTTCAACCTTTCCTAAGATATTTGTCTTGGCAATTATACTTCTAAATGAATATCTATGCATAGATGGAACATTGTGCATTGCTACAATCCCCTCCATTGGAATTGAAAAAAAGGATTCTTTAACTAGAGCAAGTATCATAATATAAAACCAGAAAGTCTCAAACAAAACCAAATTACAATCAAAACATGCAAGATAATAATAAACTAAGAGGTAGCTCATTAGAACCTTCAACATTTCCTAAGATAATTTTTATATGAGCTGTACTTCTAAATGAATATGTATATGTACATGGAACTTTGTGCTTTGCTACAATCTCCTTCACGATAATTGAAGAAAAAGATTCTTTAATTAGAGAAAATATCCTCCATGGAAAATGACATGATGCATGTCAGTGAGTAGAACTCCATTATCATTGATAGTAAGGTGACATGATTATATATATAAATATCTTATATATATGTATATATGGATGTATATTTTGCTTGGCAAAGGATGGGGCAAGACTCAAATCAAATACCTTTATCATTTATCATAAACAACGGTTTCAAGTCATTCAAGTGCTTACTTAAGCCTCAACTCTAGGTCTGCATTACACTATAGTAGTATATAATGAGACATTGAAAAAAAAGTTCACCTCCTTTGTGAGACAGACAGTAATTGAAGTGCCAAACTGCAAAAATTTTCTGGCATCTGCTTAATAATCAAAACGTGATTAGGTTCTGTAACAATCTTATCTTGCTTCCTAGGCATAGCTTGCTCAGACCCGTTACTACAAGGAGATGAGATTGTCCCATTTTCACATGAATTTTCAACCACAAAGTTCAAATATCTTTGTACTCCAATTTCATACTCCCTACTTAATCTATTTTTGTATTCAGGATTTATCCATTCCTTAAAACTCTATGCAATTTATCTGTTCCCTTTGATTGATATTTCCGACAATGATCTGCTTGACACAAAAAGAAATTTTACATAATCAAACATTTTCATAAAATATATATTGAGAAAAAAAAGAGAGAATATTTGCATATTATTAGAAACAAACGGTCATCATGACTCCATATGCATACCAAACATAAAAATTCGAGAAATATATAAGTAACCATATACATATGAGTAACCAAATTTGAAATAATGAAAAATGAAGGACTCAAAAAAAGATACAAAATTAAAATTGAATTTTAAAATGATGGATTATATATACATGCCAAACATATATACACACAAACACACACACACATATATGAATGATTAAATTCTTTAATAAATATGCATGTCCAACATAGAAAATCAAGAAATATATGAGTAACCATTTCAAATTACAACAACCTTCTAACCAAAATGTCAACATATGGGTAACCAAAAGTGGGTCAATCAAATTTTTATTAATTTTAAATGTGACTAACAACAAACTACTAATTCAAACTTTGCCCTAATTATAATTCAATAAAAACTAATTTTGTTTGAATCTAATTCTAGTTCTAATGTTACCCTAAAAAAAATTTAATTTTGTCCTAATTGTGCCATAATTTTTATTAATTTTACCCTAATTTTGCCCTAATGTTACCCTAATGTGCCCTAATTTTGCCCTAATTCTTTCAAATTTTTGTTGTACTAATTGAACCAAAAATCATGCCTCAATACCAAAATTCATTTCCTATTACACTAGCACTAACATCAATCAATAGAATTCATAGAAATGGAGAAAGAGAGAGAGAGAGAGAATAGAACCTTCAACAAAGAAAGCTGCTGGTACATACATCGTAAAACTTAAGGAGAAGAATTTACCTTAATAAATAGAAAACCCAACTATAGTCAAGACAAAAGATCTCAAAATTATATTAATATTCCAAATGATAAGTTTACAATGATATATAACTGAAAGCCCTCTAAACAAAATATGAAACTAATTAATAAAACCCTAAAAGTAAAAAAAAAAAAAGAAATAACAAATGAAATACACTTGGAGGGGCAATAAGATTTGTTAGGAATTTACATAATGTTGGAAATTTAAGATTATGCAAATTATGAGCAAACAAGAAGAATATAAGCAGAAGACATCAAAATTTATAGTGATTCCCCAAAACCCGCTATACATCCACTCTTAGCTTTCCCTGGATTTTCCATTATTATCTCGATAGTACAAACTTGAGTCATGGTTCAAGTTAGAACTTAAAAAATTGATTCATGGTACAAGTTAGACCTTACAAACTTGATTTACGATTCAAGTTAGACCTTTCATAGTGTCTCAATCCAAACACTAAGAACCAACCTTAACAGGTTGTTACTCTCTCTCTCTAATTATAGATGGTGAACCCTTCACTAGTTTTTAATACATTCACTACATAGGAGAGATTGGGTTACAAGAAGAGAGGCTTAGTCCTTAGATATAACAAACATTAGGTTTACAAGAATTTACAATTAGTGATGACGAAGAATTAAAAATCGGAGTGTTGTTTTCTGACAAGGAACATAGAGCTTTCAATTTATTGATTTTCTTCTTGATTTCCAAGTGCTCTCTAATCTTCCTTCATATTGATATTTATAAGAGCATTTAAGAGCACCATGGGAGGGTTGGCAAAGATTAACGATGGCCATTAATTGCTTCTTCACTTTATTCATTAAATGTTCTAACCGTTGCTTATAAATGCTTTTGGTGCCTCAAACTATTTGCCAATATTTGTACTTGCCTTTGTTGCAATAACTTGGTTAATCTAATAAAACACTGATTCTCTAGGTCAACTTATTAAACACTTCAAATTGACATGTTTATTTTTTAGGGTCAACCTCTGAGATAATATTTTGTTAATCCAAAGTTTAGGTCAACAGTCTAATTGACATGCTAAAGTGATAAACCAGTAAAGCCCAAGCATGGGTCGATAGGTGTAAATCTAAGGTCGGCTTTTATGGCTAATCGGGTTTACATGTACATTGTCTTAGGTTGATCTATATTATAAACTTTTGTTAAACTAAATCCTAAATTTGCTTGAATAACACTATGGGTTGGCCTATTAATACCAAAGTTATTTCTCTTCCCTTCATGGGTCGACCAGTGTATTGATAACTTCAACATCTAATGTGAGACTGAGAAAAGTCAAAAAAAAAAAGGGAGAAAAAAAAAGTCAAAGTATGTTTTTTTTTCTCTCTCCCCTTTCCCAATTTCCCCAATTGTTCTGTTCACCCGCAAACCCCACCTCCCATCTCTCTCTCTCATCTCTCACTCTCACTCTCACTCTCACTCTCTCCTTCTTCTTCGGCTCCTCATCTCTCTCTCTCTCTCATAAGGAAAATGCTTTTGGGTGTTGTGGGATTTAATCTAGCTATGTGATTCCAAATGTTAAAGGTATCTCCCTCGTCTCTCTCTCCCTCTCCCTCTCCTTCTCCTGTGAATAATCTTTATTAAGTTCCTCTTCATTCTTCTGATACGAATTAGGGGTCACCAACAAACTGCATCTACGCCGACGGTCACTGAAATCTTTGTCTATGCCACCTTTCAAAGTCGAGCCTCAGGTTTCACTTCTCTTTCATCGCTGATGCCAGAAGATTGTGCACTCCCCTCCATTGCAGCAAACCCATCATTGTGAGTACAAAGCTGCGAACAATAGCTGGACTGTTCCGAATGGACACAGTAATCCATTTTCCTACCTTATTTCTAGATTTTCTTTTCTTTTCCTGTTCTTGAACCTTGGGATACAAAGAATATAAAAATTTTGAGGGACTTTTTCTATCTCGGCAATGCCTAGTTAAAATGTGATAGCTTCAATTGGGTGATTCTTGCCTTGTCATTTCTTTTATGTGTGCAATAACTTCTAGAAACATGATGTAGTTGTCTTGACTTTACGATTACCTATGTTGCCTTGTATGTAAAAAGTTCCCCTAGCGTATATAAGCAAGAGATTTGAGAAGAGAAAAAGGTAAGGTCTTCCGATATAGTCACCATAGAAAATTTGCCTATAGCGATCACTACAAAAAGATAGGTTTTTAGCCACAAATTTAGGGACGAAAATTTTAAAAAAATTCGTCGCTAAAAACATTAGCGACGAAAAATTTTTTATCGCTAATAACGCGATGCAAAAATTTAGTGACGAAAATTAGAAATCTGTCGCTAAATTTAGCGACAAATAATTTTTCGTCGCTAAAATTCGTCACAAAATTTAGCGTCGAAAAATTATTCGTCGCTAAATTAGCAATAGAAAAAAATCTGTTACTAAATTTATCTACGAAAATCTAAAATTCGTCGCTAAATTTAGTGATAAATAATTTTTGTCGCTAAATTCCATCGCTAATTTAGGAACAAAAAATTATCTTTCGCTAAATTAGCGACAAAAAAATTATCCGTAACTAATTTAGCGATGGAAAAATTATCCGTCACTAATTTAGCGATAAAAAAAGTCCATCTCTAAATTAAGACGAAAAAATATCCGTCTCTAATTTAGCGATGAATAAAAAAAATCCTTCGCTGAGTGAGCGACGGATTTGGAATCCATCGCTGATTCCAAATTCGTCGAAGGAACGCGCACGTGCATGTGTTTGGACGGACCCTTGCCCACCTGAGCAGCACTTGCCTGCAAGCCACGTGCCTGGACGCCCTGCCCACCCGACCGAGCACTAGCCTGCAAGTCATGTGCCTGGACGGCCCTGCCCACTCGAGCCAGCACCAGCTTGCAAGCTGCCCGCCCGCCTGCTCGAGCCAGCACCCCGGCCTGCAAGCGCACCCTCCCGCCACCGAGCCAAAGCCAGCACCCCCGTTCTCACTTAATTGCTGGAAAATGCCTCTGCTTTGCCTCCAAAGTGATTCGAACTCCTGCACACGCATCAACCTGTAAAAACATTTAACCACCAAGCCAATGGCAGTATATGATATAAATTTCTTTTGTTTTTTACTTATTATCTTTCCTTCACATTTTTATAATAATAATAAAATAATATATAATAACAATTTAAAATAATAAATATAATACTTTTTTACTTAAACCACCAACCTAAAATAATATTAATTAAAAATAATAAATATGATAATTTTTAATAAAATAAAAAATAATAAAATACTAATTTAAAATAAAATAATAAATTAATTAAAAAATATATTAATATTATATTTTTCTTTCTTCTTTTTTCTTTTATTTTATTATTTTGTTATTCTTTTTCATTTTTATTTTATTTTTTTAATCCTTAGTTTAAAAATGGGGCATCTTAATAATATAAAATTATAATTATCAATAAATTATAATATATTAATAATTTAAAAAACTTATATATTTAATCACAAAATATTTTTATTCGTTTGAATATATAAGTAAATATAATTATTATATATAAGAAATTTCAAAGAAAAAAAAACCCAAGTAAGAGGAAGGAAAAAAAAATGAGAATAGAAAAAAAATGAGGAGGAAGAAAGAAACAAAAAAAAATATTTACGCACAAGTCTTACGGTGGTGCAGTGGTTGACACGTCTTCTGTTCAAATCTGAGATCCAAGATTCGAATCCTTTCAATAACATTTTTTTAGCATTAAAACAATGAAGGGTGGGCGCCTGTGCGTACGCATGGGCGCCCGCAGTGTGCCTGCCTGTGCCCGCGCAGGCGCGTGCTTGCTTGCGCCCATGTGGGCACCCGTGCATGCATACGCGGGCGCCTGCGCGGTCCCGGCTAGGCACGCGCCCCTGACTGTGCCCGATGCCCGTGCATGCAGGCACGGGAGCCCGCTCAGGCGCGTGCCCAGGTAGGCGCGCTCGCGCAGGCACGTGCCTGCCTGCGCCTGCTGCCTGTGCGTGCATGCGCGGGCGCCCGCGCAGACTCGCACCCAAGCCCGCCGGATTAATATTAATTAAAAAATATTATAAATGATTTGTATTATTGAATAAAATAATACAAATAAAATAAAAGGTACCTATATAATAATAAGAAATATTAAATAAAACAAAAAAAGAAAAAAAAATATTAATTAAAAAATATATTAATATTATTCTTAGAAAAATAAAATATAAAAAAATAAAATAAATTGTTATTTTAAAATATTATAACAGTTCATATGGTTTTAAATAATATAATTTAAATAAAATAAAATATATGGTGTTTTTCTTAAGATTTAAATAATATTATTCTTAAAAAAATGAAATATAATATAATAAATTAAAATGTTAAATTAAAATATTATAAAATAATAATATGATTTGTTAATATAAATTAAAAAAATGAAATAAAAAATATCGCTGATTCAACGACGGACTTGGAATCCGTCGCTGAAACTGCAACGGATTTGGAATCTGTCACTGAAACAACGACGGACTTGAAAATCCGTCACTAAATTACCGACGGACTTAATTTAGCGACGGATTGGAATTTTGTCGCTAAATTTATCGACAGAAAACAAATCCGTTGCTAAATTAAATTTTAATTTAAATATAACATATTAATAAAATAAAAAGAAAAATAAAATAAAATTCTATTTAAAAAAGATTAAATTTTGTAACGGATTTTAAATCCGTCGCTAAGTTAGCGACTGACATCGCAAAATCAGTCACTAAATTCGCGATGGAAATAAATTCGTTGCTAAATCCGTCGCTAAATTAGCAACGGATTCTTTATTCGTCACTAAATTACCGACGGATTTCTCGATCTGTTGCTAACTTAGTGACGGATTTCTAAATCCGTTGTAAAATCTGTCGCTAATTTAATATTTTTTTAATATAAATTTGTATTTTATATTTTGTTTTCTTTTATTATTTTATTATTCTTTTTCATTTTTATTTTATTTTTTTGAATCTATAGAATAGTTTAACCTAACTATCCGTGCCATTAGATGATAAATGAAGATGAACAACTAAACTTTTAAATACGATTGAATTATATGAGAGAAACGAACGGATATAGAAGATGAAAAATATAAATAGTGAACTTTACAACCGTGACTTATTTAAAATTGTCTGTTACATATTTACTCAATTATTTATTGTTGTAAATTTTCAGTTTATTGAAAATTATAATATTTATTATATATTTAATTTAATTTCGTTATTCAGATTAGTTAAAACGGGGGACACGGTTAAAAATATTTCCTAACAGAGTATAAAAAAAATTTAGTTACGAAATTAGATTTAAATTTTGAAATATAGATAATAATTTAGCGACGAATTTAGGCGCGAATACTTTTTTGTGACTAATTAGCGATAAATTTAGCTATAAATATTTTTTTGTGACTAATTAGTGACGAATTTAGTCACGAATTTTAGAGTTCGTTGCTAAATTTAGATTCAAATATTTTTTCGTGGTTAATTAGTGACGAATTTAACAACGAAAAATTTTTGTAACTAATTAGCGATAGAATTTCCCACGAAATTTTTTTGTTACTAAATTTAGCGACGAAAGTTGTCACGAATTTTTTTGTCGCTAAATTTAGCTACTGATAACTATATCCGTGGCAAAATTTAGCCACGAAATATTATTCGTCGCTAATTAACGATGAAATTTGCAACGAAAATTTTTTTATCTCTAATTAGCGACGAATTTAGTCACGAAAACTTTTTCATCTCTAATTAATGATGAATTTAGCCACAAATGATGTGTCCGTCACTAATTTAGCCACGACTTCCTTTTCGTCGCAAATTTTGTGGCAAATTAGCGACGAAAAAGTTTTTGTCGCTAAATTCGTCACAAAATAGCGACAAATTTTTTTCGTTGCGAAAATCCATGGCTAAAATCGTGTTTTTTTATAGTGGATCTGATTGGGATTGTAGGCTGATTTTGTAACTTTTTGCTAATTATGAATGAGGCTTCTACAAATTGTGGCTCATGGTAAATGCTATATATGATTATGTTCCCTCAACTATCTGAAGTGTAGTTTGTTTTTCTAACCTTAAGTTGATAGAGACTGTCGTCATCATAATCAAGAGACTTGATGAGCTACTAGCAAAGTGAAAGGCCACCATTGAACCTGTCTAAAGTGTGGTTCAAATATGGCTTAGGAAAGAACAAGAAAATATTCGAAATTAGGGTTTAAATAAAAATTAGGAAAAATTTGTAAACCCTTGAATTTGAGGAGAATGACCCGAAATTGTTATTGTTGGTTTAGGAGAATCGATTGGGGATTGAAAAGTGACTTCTTGAAATGGAATTGTGGAAATAGGGAGTGAATACCTAGGTGAGTAGATGGTCATGTGCATATGAATGAGTAAACTGTTTTCAGTTATGATTTATAAATTGAATTCTGAAATGAATTTGCAAATGTAATTGAAATTGTTTTGTGATTGTGGTATGCCTAAAATGAAATTTCGAAATGTCCATGACTCTTGAACTTGATTATTGGATTTTTGCACCATGTTGCTTTGGGATACTCATGTGAATTGTGAAATATTACTCTACCTTATATTTGAGCATTCATTGATTGATAAAATGAGTTTGGTAACATGGTGCTGGAAAAAATGACTATAGTCTGAATCTTGCCACGGACCAGACCGTTGGGGCGGTGTGGCTAAGATTGCTTTATTTTAGCTTGGTCGTAGGCGGGATGGAGAGCCTCCTCAGGCTGCTGGATAATGTGGTAGTACCCCACGGAGCTTCGTGCCAACGCCAAGGTGGAGGGGATTTTATGAAAATTATGGAAAACCCCTTGGCGGATCCTGCCAACGGCCATTGGTAGGAGATTGTTTTCGGTAAACCCCAAATTGTGGAAAAATGAGATTTGACTGATGTAATTGATTATATGAGTCATGGTGGATCGATATGAATGATTTTATGACAATGAATTTTGTTATTGCATTAAATGATATTTGATACATGCATTTGGCATCACACCCTCACCCCTCATTTATATGTCGCATACCATTGTAGGGAGACGACGTCCACTATCGCGGATTTAAGGATTATTTTGTTGATTTTTTTGGGTAGGCATGAATTATGTATATTTTGGGAGTTGTAGATCGTTAGTCTATAGAAAGGAAATTCTGTACATCTCATATCGTGTGGATTTTACTGATACTAGTTTGAGTTTTCGAGCAAGTATTGGTAAAATCCAACGGCTATGATTTGTGACTTTATTATTTTGTATAAAATCATGTTTGAAAGATACTTATTTTTGAAATGGGACATTTGGAATATTTACCTTGGATTTATGAATTTATAGCTTATTTTGTAAACTCTATGAAATACTTGAGAACTCTGGATTGGTTGGGATGGCCACACTGCATGCATGCATGTACAGGAACCCCTCCCCAAATGTGTACCGATGTATGCTTGTATGTACAGTGATGGGTTGGATGGTCTCCTTGCATGTGTATTGTTTATATGATTTCTTATTTTGATGGGTTTCATGTTTTGGAATATTTATTGTACAATTGGAATGCCTTGCGCTATCCCGGTTTATGGGAAGGTTATGCCCGTATGCCGAGATAACACGACGGTTGCTACGTGCTTGACGGGAGAGTCGGGATGTGACATCTAAGGTCTCACTCGACTTGTTGTGTCTATGGGTCAACTTGTAAGTGTTTTGTAATGTGCTCCAATAATTGAGTCAACCTATATTATAATTACTTGCCAAATTGAAGTCCAAGTCTATGTGTCGACCTATTGATGTTCTTAGGTTGATCTACTCAATTTGATGGATCGATCTATGTTAAGGAATTTTGTTAACCTAAAGTTCAAGTTGACAAGTCACCCCTATGGGTCTACTTATCTACATGCTAGAGTCAACATATTCAAACTTAAAGGGTAGACTTATGTGTTAATATTCTTATAAGCAAAAGTTTAAGTCAACCGATCATTCTTGTGAGTCGACCTCGTTATTCCTTAAGATCAATATGCATAAAACTATGAGTCAACCTATGACCAAACTTTTATATAACCCAATGATTAAGTCAATCGAATGATCAGTTAGACAAGATCGAATAGTGTATGGAGGTTTTCAACTAGTGTTTCTCCCTAAGTGATAGTTAGGTGAACTTGTGTTGTGTGTTTGTCGACTTGTTGTGACTTAACTAAGTTAAACAAGGATTAGGTCGAATGGTTCTAATGTTTTGATCGACATGTTTGAGGAACCTTTAAGAGTGGGTCGACCTATCCTTTTTAGCAAGTTGACATAAGATTTGCTAACCTTTATATAAATAAGTCATTTCTTGCTTGGGTCAACTTTTTTGTGGGAATAGGTCGATCTAAAGTTTTCTAAACCTTAGTCTAAGTGCTTAGTAGGTTGACATGCTCCTTGCATGGGCCAACCTATGGTGAGTTAAGCTTATACAACCTTGTATATCTTAGGTCAAACGGTGAACAAAGTTTTGAAGCCATGGTCTAATTCAACCTTTACTTGGATTGACCTGTTCATTCCATGGGTCGACCTATCTAAGTTAGAGATCGAAAGAATTTAATTTTTTTACAACAAAGCTTGAGCTATTCACTTATGGGTTATCCTAGACACTTAGTGATCAATTGCCTATGTATTTCGGGTGAGTCCATCATTTGTTTCTTCATTGACTCAAGCAATCATCATCAAAATATTATATGTACAACAATCTCCCCCTTTTTTATGATGACAAAAGTTTTAAGTTTTCATAAGAACTTTTAAGTTTTGGAAATACAAAATCTAAATTCATATGTTCTATGTCTTAGTGGTAAGGTTGCGTATGTGATAATTCCCTTATTTCTCCCCCTCATTGAAAGCATTGTTTCCCTGATTTTCTTTAAAACTCTGATATCAATCTTTTGGGCTTCTAACACAAATTGTCTTGTATCTTCTAATCTTCTCCCCCTTATATGAATCTTCTTTCACAAATCTTACCCTAATCTTCTCGGCCTTTTTGTCATCAGCAGAAAGGGTGCCACAAGTTAAATTTAATGGGCAAAAAAATGGTTCAAGATTAAGGTCGTTGACCTGTGATGGAGTTAAAAACTCCAACTGAATATGTGCCTAAAGTGATTATCAAATTTGATACCAATAATGTAAGCATTGAGTGAACTAAACCTAGGCATGAACAATTCAGCAGTATAAGCATAAACAAGCATAAAGCATGAATGTAATCCAAGAAACAATAGGAGTGTAAGATTAAGACCATGAAATCAAAGAATAAATAGATGTAGTCTGTGATATTTCCCTTATTTCTCCCCCTCATTGAAAGCATTGTTTCCCTGATTTTCTTTAAAACTCTGATATCAATCTTTTGGGCTTCTAACACAAATTGTCTTGTATCTTCTAATCTTCTCCCCCTTATATTAATCTTCTTTCACAAATCTTACCCTAATCTTCGCGGCCTTTTTGTCATCAGCAGAAAGGGTGCCACAAGTTAAATTTAATGGGAAAAAAAATGGTTCAAGATTAAGGTCATTGACCTATGATGGAGTTAAAAACTCCAATTGAATATCTGCCTAAAGTGATTATCAAATTTGATACCAATAATGTAAGCATTGAGTAAACTAAACCTAGGCATGAACAATTCAGCAGTATAAGCATAAACAAGCATAAAGCATGAATGTAATCCAAGAAACAATAGGAGTGTAAGATTAAGACCATGAAATCAAAGAATAAATAGATGTAGTCTGTGATATTTCCCTTATTTCTCCCCCTTATTGAAAGCATTGTTTCCCTGATTTTCTTTAAAACTCTGATATTAATCTTCTGGGCTTCTAACACAAATTTTCTTGTATCTTCTAATCTTCTCCCCCTTATCTTAATCTTCTTTCACAAATCTTACCCTAATCTTCTTGGCCTTTTTGTCATCAGGGTGCCAGAAGTTAAATTTAATGGGTAAAAAAATGGTTCAAGATTAAGGTCATTGACCTATGATGGAGTTAAAAACTCCAACTGAATATGTGCCTAAAGTGATTATCAAATTTGATACCAATAATGTAAGCATTGAGTGAACTAAACCTAGGCATGAACAATTCAGCAGTATAAGCATACACAAGCATGAAGCATGAATGTAATCCAACAAACAATAGGAGTGTAAGATTAAGACCATGAAATCAAAGAACAAATAGATGTAGCAAGCAATAGGATCATGAGCATACAATTGAGCATCATCAACCATAACATAAATTATCATTAAGAATATAATTCTTGATTCTGATCTTCAGACAAGTTTGCACACACAAGCATTTCTGATAGGTTTACAAAACAACCAAATGCCGATACATAAAGTATCCACGTGATCACAAGCCTTAAAGAGCCATACTTGAAATATTTGAAACACATCAAAGTTAACATAGGTTTGCAAATACATACATATAAATTTCAACAATATTCAATCCTGATCAAAATACACATAATTTATGTTTCATCAGGTAAGTGTCTAGTCCCAATTAGACTGTTTAACTTTTGTTCCATCTTCTCAACTCGTTCTTGTAGATGAGATAATTAATTGTGGATTTGACAAAGATGGTGTTCCACTCCATTATCTGCTTGATAAGGGACTGAATTTTATGACTGGAATGCATTTTGAAGAGATGAAAGTTGAGGAGATTTTTGTGCTTCGGGTCAGAATTTTCATATAGAGAGGAGACTCCAATGATGAGAATGGAATGGGTTCAATTGCTATCTCTCTAGAAACATTCATTCCATAAGTAAGGATGATATCTGTAATTAAAGAACCATATGGATGATTTTCTATTGCTATCATATGAAAAGGAATTAATAAGTGAACAAAAGAATTCTTGTTTTGCTTGAGACACGCTATCAACCAGTAATCTTCCTTAATGATTATGTTGTGTCTTTCTGCTCTAGGTCTTAGATGATGGATGATTATCTTATGAAGCAGTGTTACGCGATTTAGGTATATCACGATTTCGGGCAAATATACCCTAATCAAGTGTTGTGTATAGTGCAGAACAAGTGTCTATCCCACGAGGATATTATATATTACCAATTATAAAATACCTTATCTAAGTTGGACAGAACGAATCAAAATAGTAAAAATATTAAAATTATGAAAATATTAAAAATAGAAATATTAATAGACAAAAACCTTAGTTTCATAAAACCCTAGAATATCGATTTCATCTGTTTTCAAATTTTTTCACACGGTTGAATTCTTTCAAATTGCTTAAAGTTTATTGAGTAAAGATTCATTTTTGATGATAGCAGATTTTCCTAAATTAGATTCACCCAATGGTCATGCAATAAAACTCTAATTCAACTAAACAAAACACAATAGTCATGCAATCTTGATTTAGCCGAACTGCATTAAAATCTATAAAATATTTGTAATCTAGAGTTTCCCCTAAAATCTTCATACACAGAGTTAATCATTCATCGATCTCATAACCCTAGATGGATTTTATTGTATTGGTTAAATTTCATGCAATTTTCTCTTGATCTTATGCATGTAATCTCAAATGATCAAATCGTGGGGCCCTTTACGAATGAAGTATTAAGTTCAACAATGAAATCTCATCAAAGAAGGAACATACTAATAAAAATTTAAGGGAAAGAAACGAATCAAACTATACTATTAATCAAAGAACAGAATTCATCAAATCCTAAGAACAAGAAATCTAAGTAAACATGATAAAGAAACGCAAGAAAGGTAAAGAGAACATTACAACCCCTTCAACCTGAACGAAGATCGAAGAATCCTATCCAAGAAGACTAAGGATGTGGCTGCTAGCGTTTCTCCTCCTTCTTTTCAAGTGTAAATGATGTTTTCTTCTTATAATCTAATTTCTAGGAGTTCTAAATAACTAAAAATTCATGGGTCTTCAAAACAACTTAATATTTCACTTGGACTTGGGCTTTTAGAACTCATTGGCCTTGATTTCTAGCATTACAGTAATTTTGACTCAAATTTCAGATATCTTCTGGTCTGACCCAGCCTCTAAGGTCTTCATAAGATTTGTAGGCCTTGAAGTCGTCTTTCCAACCCAATGAGAACCAGGTCAATCGAATATCAGAGCAAAAAGTTATGCTCAAAATACTAATAATTGTCTGTATAGTCCAATATCTTTAAATAAGCCCAGTAATCCTAAAATAAAACCCACGAAAATAATCAATGTAAAATCATGAAATAAAACTTAAAACTAGTTCTAAAAGTCATAAATAAAGTCTGAAATAAAGTAAAATAAAATAAATTCAAGTGTATAAAATATCTCTATTAAATACCCTCACACTTGAATGTTTGCTTGTCCTCAAGCAAGAATAAATTTTCTCCAAAACCAATTAAACATCGCAAATCCCTAACCATATATATAACAAGTTCAAATCGGAATTACAATCATGACAATCAATACTTCGTAGTATCCAGCACTAGAGAAACTATTGCATCTGATATAGTCTCATCGAATCAAGAAAAATGCAAGACTCAACCACTATCACAATTGATTCACTCAATAAAATGAATGAAAATGCTAACCAACTACTCAAAGCACTCATTTTATGTAAGGGTACGTGTATCACTCAAATCAATACAATGAGAAGACATTACCATAAGTTTGCTCATATATCAAATCTCCACTACTTATATATGAAATCTACACACCAATCAAAAGGTTTTTTATTTTGTTGTAATGGGGCTAAGGTAAGGGATAGGATAATGGGTAAGATATAAGGTTAAAATGATTCACTAAATATATCTAAGCATCAAGACATGACATTATTACATCAAGACAAAGAAAATACTAACTTTAACTACGCACATGTAATGTAATATATCACTTATTCAAAATAAAGAATAATGACTTCACTATAAGAGTGAACAATATCAAGAATGAAATTTTTTCTGTTTTTTTTTTAATTTTTTTCTTTTTCTTTTTTTTTTTTTTTAATTTTTCATTCTTTTTTTTTTCATAACTCACTCAACAAGATATTGACTAAAAGCATATATAAAACTCGAAAAAAATAATAAAAAAATAATACCTAAATACATAATGCCATACCATCAACTATAAGTATATAAGTGAATTCGGGTTCAAATTCTGGAGTTAGAGAAAGACAGGTCATATGGTAGATTATATGGGTAACATATGAAAGAAAAAATTTAGGCTCAAATTGGTTAATTAAGGGGCAAAAAATAATTGGGATGGTATTTTTCGGAAGCCAAACTATGTAATCCTAAGTGCCTTAATCATTTTGGTGTATGAAAATCATGAATGTCATCTCAAAATGCATAACAAAGCAAGTTCTAGAATGACTAAATCATGTGTGATATACGCTTAGCAAGAAAAATGATAAAAGTAAAAAAAAATTACTCTTTAAAGTTCAAATCCTCACTAAGGTAAATTCGGTGTTAAATCTTGCATGTCTATCCTTCAAATCAACCATAAAAAGATGAATAGCCACTCATGTACCAAATAACTACTAATATCAATCATTTGTCATGCAATCCAATTCAAGACAAGTAATATACAAGGACTAGAAAACCCGAGAAAATCTAGTTGGCATGAAAATTTTTTTTCAAAGCTAAAGAAATTCAGCGAAAATCAAGATTTCTAAAAAAAAAATGTCTTAAAAATCAGAATGAAATAAATAAAATACCTAAAAATCAAAATGCAATGCATCCCCTTACACTTAATCCAAAAATTGCCTGCAATGCAATTCAATCTAAAATCCAGAGAGAAGAGAATAGAAAGACTCCCCTGATTAAGTCGGAGAAGGGGTTGATTATGTTATCAATCCACTAAGAAAATGGCGGACCTTTCTTTCAAGTTGTTCTCATCTTCATATGTCTTCAAACGATGCCCATTGAGTTTGAACTTTTCACCTTGCTCATTTGAAAGCTCTACCGCTCCATATGGGAAAACTTGTGTCACAATGAAGGTCCACTCCATCTCGATTTAAATTTCCTTGGAAAAAGTCTCAAACGAGAGTTATATAATAAAACCTTATCACCAACCTCAAACTCTCACTTGTTAATCCTAACGTCATGCCATACCTTTGTTCGCTCCTTGTAGATTCTTGCACTCTCATAAGCCTCGTTCCGCCACTCCTCTAAGTCGTTCAACCACATCTTCCTTTCTGTACCTGCAAGAGATAAATCAAAGTTAAGAAACTTCATTGCCCAATGTGCTTTATGTTCTAACTCAACAGGAAGATGACATGTTTTTCCTTAAACCAAATGATATTGTGACATACCAATCGGAGATTTATATGTAGTCCTATATGCCCAAAGTGCATCATCTAACTTAATAGACCAATCCCTACGAGAAAGACACAGTTTTTTTCCAAAATACTGTTCAATTCATGATTTGAAACCTCAACTTGTCCACTAGTTTGGGGATGGTAAGGGGCAGCAATTTTATGAGTGATACCATATTTAGCTAAGAGTTGTTCAAAATCTTTATAAAAATGAGAACCTCCATCACTAATTATGGCTCTAGGAACACCAAAATGGGAAAATATATTCTTCTTTAAAAACTTACACACCATTTTAGAGTCATTTTTTACACATGCAACTGCCTCTACCCACTTACTCACATAATCAACAGCGACAAGAATGAATTCATGATTAAAAGATTTTGGAAAAGGTCCCTTGAAATCTATACTCCAAACATAAAAAATATCGACAATCAAAATATTATTTAAGGGCATCTCATGACGATTGGAAATATTTCTAGTTCTCTAACATTTATTACATGCACGGACATACGAATGAGTATCCCTAAACAAAGTAGGCCAATAAAATCCAGATTGAAGTATCTTAGCTACTGTACGAGAAGGACCATGATGACCACCAACCTCCTTATCATGACAAAAACTAAGGATACTACGTACCTCTTGTTTGGGAACACATCTCCTAATGATATCGTCACCACAAACCTTGTACAAGTATAGCTTATCCCAAAGATAAAGGCGTAAATCTAAAATGAACTTCTTTCTCTGGTGCCCCTTGATTCTCTCTAGTAGAACTCTGCAATGAAGATAATTGACAAAGTCAGCATACCAAAGTTCATCAATTCGAGTGATAGAAAATAAATTCTCATAAGGAAGAATCATTTAAAGGATGATTAATCATTGTCTCAATGAATTCTCCCTTCAATCGAGATAAATGATCAGTTGCAGGATTATCAACTCCTCTCCTATCCACAATCTTGATATCAAATTCTTGTAACAAAAGAATCCAACGCAATAACCTAGACTTTGCATCTTTCTTTGAAATCAAGTTCCTAAGTGCAGAATGATCAGTATGAATAATAATTTTGGACAACAACAAGTTAGATCAGAATTTCTGAGCCTCATTCATAGTCCTACTAGCATAATATAGGACATGAAATTTCTTATCTACCGTTTGCCCTAAAATTGCACCCACAGTTTCATCACTTGCATTATAATAAATATCAAAAGGCAAATCCCAATTAGGTGGCAGTGCTATGGAAGACTCAGTCAATTTCGATTTCAAGCAATGAAAGGCATTCAAACAAGAATCATCAAACACAAAAGGGGCATCTTTTACCAAAAGATTGGTTAGAGGTCTAGCGATTTTGGAAAAATCCTTGATAAATCTTCAATAAAAACAGCATGTCCTAGAAATCCTCTAACATTTTTTAATGACTTAGTTGGGGAAAGTTTCTCAATCAACTCAACTTTTGCCCTATCAACCTCCATTCCCTTATAAGACACCTTATGACCCAAAACAATTCCTTCTTTCATCATGAAATTACACTTTTCCCAATTCAGCACCAAATTATTAACACCGAGAAAAGAGAAACAAAAAAAAGGGGTGGGTCCCACCACCACTCACATTTTTCTTTTCTTTTCTTCTTCTTTCCTTTTTCTCTTCTCCTCTTCTGCTCCCGACTTTCTCACTTCGTGCTTCTATGTTCTCTCTTTCTCCCTTTCTTGTTCAATCTCCCACCAATCAACCACACTCTACTTAAATTCACCTTATGGACTTCCAAAACTTTAATTAAACTCAAGGAACGAAGGATTAAACAAAAGGATCTAGGGTTGCTCTACAAAGGGAGAAAATTAGGGTTTTTGAAACCCAACCCCAAAAATTCAATCCGGCGACGAAATCAAGGTATTTTTCACTCCCTAACCTTGAGTTTAGTGTAATTTTTTGCTATATTGTAGACTAGTGTTGGAATTTTAGGAATTGTCAGTGATGTTAATTGTTTCAATTAGGCTTCACTTCTTCATCGCTGATGCCAGAAGACTGTGCACTTCCCTCCATTGCAGCAAACCCATCATTATGCGTACAAAGCTGTGAACAACAGCTAGACTGTTCCAAATGGACATAGTAATCCATTTTCCTACCTTATTTCTGGATTTTCTCTTCTTTTCCTGTTCTTGAACCTTGGGATAGATAGAATATATAAATTTTGAATGACTTTTTCTATCTTGACAATGCCTGGTTAAAATGTGATAGCTTCGGTTTGGTGATTCTTGCCTTGTCATTTTTATGTGTGCAATAACTTCTGGAAACATGTAGTTGTCTTGGCTTTACGATTACCTATGTTGCCTTGTATTTAAAAAGTCCTCTAGCGTATATAAGCAAGAGATTTGAGAAGAAAAAAAGGTAAGGTCTTCCAATATAGTCATTATAGAAAATTTGCCTGTAGCGATCTGATTGGGATTGTAGGCTGATTTTGCAACTTTTTGCTAATTATGAATGAGGCTTCTACAAATTGTGGCTCATGGTATATGCTATATGTGATTATGTTCCCTTAATTGTCTGAAGTGTAGTTTGTTTTTCTAATCTTAAGTTGATAGAAACTATCGTCACCATAATGAAGAGACTTGATAAGCTGTTGGCAAAGTGAAAGGCCACCATTGAACCTGTTAAAGTGTGGTTCAAATATGGCTCAGGAAAGAACAAGAAAATATTCGAAATTAGGGTTTAAATAAAAATTATGAAAAATTTGTAAACTCTTGAATTGGAGGAGAATGACCCGAAATTGTTATTGTTGGTTTAGGAGAATCGATTGGGGCCTGAAGAAAGACTTCTTGAAATGGAATTGTGGAAATAGGGAGTGAATACCCTCCCTATAGGTGAGTGGATGGTTATGTGCGTATGAATGAGTAAACTGTTTTCAGTTATGATTTATAAATTGAGTTGTGAAATGAATTTACAAATGGAATTGAAATTGTTTTGTGATTGTGGCATGCCTAAAATGAAATTTTAAAATATCCATGACTCTTGAGTTGATTATTGACTTATTTGCACCATGTTACTTTGTGATACTCATATGAATTGTGAAATATTGCTCTACCTCATATTTGAGCATGTATTGATTGATAAATTGAGTTTGGTAACATGGTACTGGGAAAAATGACTGCAGTCTAAGTCTTGCCATGAATCGGGCTGTTTGGGGCGGCGTGGCTAAGGTTGTTTAATTTAGCTTGGTGGTAGGCGGGTTGGAGAGCCTCCTCAGACTGTCGGATATTGTGGTAGCACCCTATGGAGCTTCGGGCCAACACCAAGGTGGAGGGGATTTTGTAAAAATTATGGAAAACCCCTTGACGGATCCTGCCAACGGCTATTGGTAGGAGATTGCTTTCGGTACACCCTAAAATCGTGCAAATGAAAATTTAACTCTTTGGACTGCATAATTGAGTCATGGAAATTTGATACGATTGTTTATATGCAAATGATTTTATTTATTGCATTGAATAACAGTTGATATATGTATTTGGCATTACTACCCTCACCTCTCATTTATATGTTATATACCACTACACTCTACTCACTGTGTATTCCCAAATACTTACCCGGTATTCCCAAATACTCACCCCTCCTTTAAATCCTTTTCAAAGGAAGGATAGATTGTGGCTGGTATTGGCTGATTCAGAGATCTATTGGTAATCCACGATAGGTATCGGTAGTAGATTCTATTCTCTTGAGACTTGATGTAGTTTCATTTGTGGAAGGAAAACTATTGTACTATTCTTTTGAGATTTGGATTTAATTGATACTTGTCATATCTTTTGGGATAAGTATTGGTGTAATCCAAGCTTGGTTCGCGTGGAAAGTGTCCAATTTTGTTTAAAACTTATCTTTACAAAACTTATTGTTCTCATTTGGGACATTTGGACTTTTATTGGGATGGTTGAAATATTTTGAGATTGTGAGTTATGTGAAACTCGGAAATGGCTGGGAAGGCCACATTGCAAGCATTGCATGTACAGGAACCCTTCCCGAAATGCGTGCTGATGTATGCTTGTATGTATAGGGATAAGCCGGATGGGCTCCTTGAATGTGTATTGATTTTATGATTTCTTATTTTGATGAGTTTTACGTTTTTTAAGATTTATTGTAAAATTGGAATGCCTTGCACTATCCTGGTATATGGGGAGGTCATGCCCGTATACCGAAATAACGTGGCGGTTTTTACGTGCTCGATGGGAGAGTCGGAGCGTGACAAAATTGATTTCCTCACACCTC
This sequence comes from Dillenia suffruticosa, assembly GCA_033439265.1. Lineage (NCBI taxonomy): Eukaryota > Viridiplantae > Streptophyta > Magnoliopsida > Dilleniales > Dilleniaceae > Dillenia > Dillenia suffruticosa. The sequence continues at coordinate 11,914,797 of JAVTVX010000031.1, read as the reverse complement.
ATTAAAACTTGTTTCAAAATTTTCAAGCAATCATCAAAAGAGGAACCAAACACAGAGAAATCATCCATAAAAATCTCCATAAAATTATCAATGAAATCAACAAAAATAAACATCATGCATCTTTGAAACGTAGCTGGGGCATTGCAAAGACCAAAAGGCATGCGTCTAAATGCAAATGTACCATATGGACATGTAAATATGGTTTTTTCTTGGTCAGTAGGATCAATGACAATTTGCAAATAACCAGAAAAACCATCCAAAAAGCAATAAAATGCATGGCTAGTCAATTTTTTAACAAATTGATCAAGAAAGGGAAGGGAGAAATGATCTTTTCTATTGGTATTATTCAATCTCCTATAATCAACACATACCCTCCAACTTGTGATAACACATGTGGGGATCAACTCATTCCTATCATTCTCAACCACAGTAGTTCCACCCTTCTTAGGAATAACTTGCAATGGAGTAACCCATGAAGAATCAGAGATAAGAAAGATAATACCTGTATCGAGCCATTTAATGATCTCTTTCTTTACCACCTCCTTAAGATGTTCATTGAGTCTCTTTTGTGGTTGAGCCGTGGCCTTGAACCCATCATCCAATAGGATCATGTGCATGCAAATCAAGGGATCTATACCACAGATTTCAACAATGGTCTAACCTATAGCTTTTTTGTGTTGTTGCAAAACTTGTAACAATCTCTCCTCCTCGAAACCTGTCAAAGATGAAGAAATAATCATTGAAAACATAGAGAAACTCTCAAAGAACACAAACTTCAAATGAGATGTCAATGGTTTAAGCTCAGGTGTGGAAGAAACTTGTTGCGAACTATCATTTTTCTCCTCAACATTCAAAACCACATGCAAGTTCTCTGTATGCAGAAATAGTATGAATCTCATCTATCACATCTAAAGCAACACAAACATCAGCATGCTCAACATCCAGAAAATCATGCTTCACATGCAATGAACTAGAAATGCAATTTTCAAGAGGATCAACAGAATAAAAGGCATTCAAATCATGCTCGACAATCCTCTCAATGCAATCAACTTTGTAAACTTCTTGTCTATCAAAATTTCTCATGGAATTAAAAACCTCAAACTCAATTTTCTCATCATTCAATCTCAAAGTTAGTTTTCCACAAGAAACATCAATTAGTGCATGAGTAGTGTTCAAAAATGGTCTACCCAAAATCAAAGAAGTGCCCTCTTTATCATCCATGTCCAAAACAACAAAATCAATAGGAAAGATGAATTTATCGACCTTAACCAAAATATCCTCAACAATGCCTCTAGGAAACTTGACACCCCTATTAGCTAATTGCAAAGAAATATTAGTAGGTCGATAACCCCTTAATCCTAATTTTAAAAACACGAAGTATGGCATAAGATTGACGCCGGCACCCAAATCACAAAGAACATTAGAAAAATCAAAAGAACCAATAGTGTAAGGGATGGAAAAACTCCCTGGATCCTTAAGTTTCAACGGCAGCTTCCTTTATAGAATTGTTGAACACTCCTCCGTAAGTTTGACCATTGAAACCTCATCTAGCTTCCTCTTGTTTGTGATCACATCCTTCAAAACTTCGCATAGCTCGGCATCTGCCTAATAGCATCCAAAGAAGGAATATTAATATGCAATCTCTTAAATTTTTCAAGAAATTTCTAAAATTGTTTTTCTGTATTATCACTCAATAAACGACCAGGAGAAGGAATACGAGCTCTATACTCTCTCAAAGGTAAGGAACTTCCCCATTTTGTTTCAGAAGCCTTGGTCTACTCTTCAGTAGACTACTTGTTCTCGGCCTCTTGTTCATTCTCTTCCTTTGACTACATCGGTTCCTTCTGCAGTTGCTTCCCACTCCTCAATGTAACTGTCTTTGCTTGCTCTCTGAGATTCTTTTTTCTATCACTCAGTAGTCTACCTGGCACATGAGAATGAAAGGCGTTAGTCAATTGATCAATCTTATTCTTAAGTTTTTTGAACCTTTCATTTATTGCTGTTGCCAGACGCTCAATCGCTATCTCCCATGATACTTTGCTCTTCTTTGGCTGTTGATTTCCCGAAATAAAATTTTGTGGATTGTTTGGTCGTGGTGGTGCCCCTTGACTCCATGAAAAGTTTGAATGGTTCCTTCACCAGGGATTGTATGTGTTGGAGTATGGGTTGTTCTGAGGTTTACCAAAATTAGACACATGGTTCGCTTGTTGCACTTATGGAAACTCAGAAGACACATGAGTAGAATCACCATACGAATCACAATATAAAACTTGAATAGCCACAACATTTGTTTGATTAGTTTTCAAAGCATGCAATATAGAATCCATCTAGGCATTAAGCATGTTAAAAGTGTCAACCTCATGCACACCAACCCTTTGCCTAGGAATTTCATGCTCACTAGACCAGTCGTATTGATTAGATGCCATATCATCTAGTAATGCACATGCCTTATCATTTGACTTACTCATGAATGCACCCCCAACCACAACATCAATGGTAATTTTCATAGAATTTAAAAGACCACCATAAAATATTTGCAAAATCAACCAGTCAGGAATACCATGATGTGAGCACCTTCTAACCAAATCCTTAAACCGTTCCCACGTATTATACAAAGACTCACCCTCAGATTGCCTTAAGCTAGTAATGTCATTATGTAGTTTAGTTGTCTTATCAGGTGGAAAATATTTAGTTAAAAATGCCTTAAAAAGAATCTCCTAACTTGTAAAATGATTAGCAAGGAATGAGTTCAGCAATACCTTTGTCTTTCCTTAAGAGAGAAAGGGAAAATCTTAATTTGATCGCATCTGCGCTGACTCCAATTAGCTTGATGGTGTCCTTGATCTCTAAAAAAATTTTCAATTAGCTATTTGGATCTTCGAATGCTTCACCACCAAATTGATCTGCTTGTACCATCCTGATCAGACTCAGCTTTAGCTCGAAATTGTTTGCCTCCACAGTTGATCGTGCGATGTTAGTCTGAATGTCCTGAAATCTGGGCATCGAGTACTTTCTCATTGCTCTGTTCTCATGGACCATTGTTTCTTCCTCCTTAATTTTCTTGACTGTCTACAAATGGTTCGTAATATTTTTTCAATCTCAAAATTGAAATCAACTAGGTCAAGGCTCTCGGGTCGCAGCATGCAATGTACGGACACAAAAAATAGCACAAAATTCAAACTTCAAAACCAATTACAAGAACCACTAAATATGTAGAAATTACAAAGACACAGCAAAATAAGGCAAAAAAAACCCAAGAAAACAATTGGAAAAATTTAAAAAGTCACGAAAAAAATCAAAAAAATCAAAAAAATAGAAAGGTCTACAAAAATGACGGAATTTGATGAAAATAGATCGACGCTCGTAGCTTAAGCTACAGGTTTTGTTCAGCATGCCGAAATCCTTCAAAACACGTGGTTGTTTGACCAAGTTCCTTAATCCATTTTCAGACAACTAAAAAAAAGAAAAAAAAACTAATTATATATGGAAGGAGTAAGAAATATATGAAAAACCCTAAAATCTATATATTCTATTTACCAAGAACAAGAAATAAACAAGAAATACCAATCTCAAACAAGATGATTTTTATTGATATACTTAAATATCCCTAGCAACAGTGCCAAAAACTTGTTATGCGATTTAGGTATATCATGATTTCGGGCAAATATACCCTAATCGAGTATTGTGTATAGTGCAGAATGAGTATGATACCACGAGAATATTATGTATTACCAATTATAAAATACCCTATCGAAATTGGATAGAATAAATCAAGATAGTAAAAATATTAAAAATAGAAATATTGATAGACAAAAACTTTAGTTTTATAAAACTCTAGAACATCGATTTCATTTGTTTTCAATTTTTTCACACGGTTGAATTCTTTCAAATTGCTTAAAGTTTATTGACTAAAGATTCATTTTTTATGATGGTAGATTTCACTAAATTAGATTCACGCAATGGTCATGCAATAAAACCCTAATTTGATTAACCAAAACCCAATGGTTATGCAATCTTGATTAGATCAAACTGTATTAAGATCTATGAAATATTTGTAATCTAGGGTTTCCCCTAAAATCCCTACACATGGAGTTAATCATCCATCGATCTCATAACCCTATATGGATTTTATTGTATTGGTCAGATTTCATGTGATCTTCTCTCGATCTCATGCATGTAATCGCAAATTATCAAATCGTAGGGCCCTTTACGAATGAAGTATTAAGTTCAACAATGAAATCTCATCAAAGAAGAAACATACCAATAAAAATTTAAGGGAAAGAAACGAATCAAACCATACTATTAATCAAAGAACAAAATTTATCGAGTTCTAGGAATAAAAAATCTAAGTAGACATGATAAAGAAACACAAGAAAGGTAAAGAAAATATTACAACCCCTTTAACCCAAACGAAGATCGAAGAATCCCGTCCAAGAAGACTAAGGAGGCGGCTGTTAGGGTTTCTTCTCCTTCTTTTCAAGTGTAAATGATGTCTTTTTCTTATAATCTAATTCCTAACAGTCCTAAATGATTAAAAAATCATGGGTCTTCATAACAACTTGATATTTCACTTGGCCTTGGGCTTTTAGAACTCATGGGCCTTTATTTCTAGCACTGCAGTAACTTCGACTCAAATTTCAGATATCTTCTGGTCTGACCCAACCTTGGAGGTCTCATAAGATTTGTAGGCCTTGAAATCTTCTTTCTAACCCAACAAAAATCAGGTCAATTGGATATATACAAACAACTGTCTGTGCAGTCCAACATCTTATAAGCCCAATAATCATAAAATAACATCCATGAAAATAATCAAGGTAAAATCATGAAATAAAACCTAAAAATAGTTCTAAAAGTCATAAATAAAGTCTGAAATAAAATAAAATTAATTCAAGTGTATAAAAATATCGCTATCAAACAGTCTCTCATGAAGACCTAAGGAAGTGGCTCTATAATCAACTATTTTGAGTTAATCATTTTTTAATAATCTTTTGATGTCTTCTAAGAGAATAGTTCTAGGGTATACCTCACATTCCTCATGGGCTACCTAGTGTTGTCCACTTACACTACAGAGAACTCTTGGTGTTACTATTATTTCCTTTCCTCCAAGGTAAGATTTAATCTTGCAATTGAGTCCATAATTGTATATGATTATGTCATTCTCTCTCCTATCTTTTTTGTTCCCTTTGTGTTCTTCTATGTTATTATAAAATTGTTTTACTAACCTATCATAAGATGGGGAGAGAGGGTAGATAAGACTTGAGGGATTGGTCCTTCTAATGTGTTCTCCATAAAGAAAATTGATACCTTCTAAAAACTCCCAATCAATACCCAGAGAATAGTTGACAAATTTAGAAAGAAAATTTTGAATGAAAGACTTACTGTGGTTTATTGATGGGAAGTTTTTGTTGTTGAAACCTGAACCACTTCTACCCATGACAAGGGATTAAAGGAGACTCACATTCTTGAATGATTTCGAATGCTGAAGAAGAGTGGAGTGAGAAAGAAGTTGAGAGGTCATGTTTTTGTGAGAGATGAAGAAAAATGAATAGAAAGATTTGGTTGAGGATTTTTATGATCAAAATCCCTAGGTTAATATGTCTTCGAGCTGGTTGACCGCCTATTCCTTAATAATGGTAATTTCATTGCCTTTGGTCGACTTGTATTCTAAGGCCTTATACTTCCTTCGTCGTCTTGTTTTTATAAGAGTCGACATATCTTTTGTTATCAGGTCGACCTGAATTTTATCAGGATTGACTTAAACTTTGAATTTAATCCAAACTCCTTGACCGGTCGGATTATCCTTCCATACGGGTTGAACTAATATGCTATGTAATCTCTTTGTACACGAGTCGGCTTAGACTTTGAATTAGATTCAAATTTCTTAATCGGTCGGCACATTAATTTATATGGGTCAACTCAAGATACTATGTAGGTTGACAATTTTTGGCATATGGTCGACTTAGTTTTTAGACAAGGTCCAATATTCTTTGGGTAAGTCAACATCCTTTTCTATATGATCGACTTAGAGATAGCAAATGATGAAATTTTCTACATGGGTCAACCGTTTTCTATTACATAAGTCGACTGATTCCTCAAACCAACTACCTTTTTCTACAGTTAGGTTAGCTTATTCCTTAGTTAGGTCGACATGACTTATACAAAATTTTGAGTTCAAGATGCTCTATTTTTCATTCTTTCCTCATTTCTCGATTTCCATCATTCCTAGCTCCCTTTTAAGCTTATAAAACCTATCATTCTTCAATACATTATCCCTAATGAAATGATGCCTTGTTTCAATGTATTTTGTCCTAAAGTGGTGTACCGGATTCTTAATTAAGTTTATGGCACTTGTATTGTCATATTTTATCAGAATACATTCTAAATTTAAACCATAATCTATCATTTGGTGCTTGATCTAAAGGATTTGTGTTATAGATTGACCAGTTGCAATAGACTCAGCTTTTGTGGTCGAAATAGTTAAGCTATTTTGCTTTTTGAAAGTCCATGACACAGCATGCATCCAAAGAACTAACAAGTACCTCTGATACTTTTCCTATCTAACTTATAGCCTGGAAAGTTTGTATCTGAGTAACCATGTAGCTAAAGTTTGATCTTCGATCATACTCGAGTCCTAAGTTTATTGTGTCCTTGAGATACCTAAGAATCCTTTTAGCTACTACTAAGTGAGACTCTTTTGGATCAGATTGGAACCTAGCATATACACATACAATATATTGTATGTTTGGTCTAGAGACAGTAAGATATAGAAGGGAACCTATCATACTTTTATACAACTTTTGCCATATAGACTTCCCTTTGTTAAGTTAGTGCTTATTGGTATATTATTTCCTTTTGAGTCTTTAAAGCCAAATTTCTCAATAAACTCTCTAGTGAACTTAGATTGGTTTATGAAGGTTTCTTTCTCCAATTATTTAATTCGCAAGCCTAGAAAGTAGTTTAATTCTCCAACATGCTAATTTCAAATTCTGCTTGCATACTTTCAGCAAATTCTTAGCACATACTCTCACTAGTTCCTCCAAAAATTATGTCATCAACGTATATTTTAACTTTCAACAAAATATTCTTCTTCTTCTCAATGAGTAGAGTAGCATCAACTTTCCCTCTATTAAATCCATTTTTTATCAGGAAACTACTCAACCTCTCATACCAAATTCTAGGTGCTTGTTTAAGTCCATATAATTCTTTGGTTAATTTAAATACATGATCTGGATATTTTGGATCTTCAAAGCCCAAGGGTTGTTCAACAAACACTGTTTTATTTATAAGTACATTGAGAAATGCACTCTTAACATTTATTTGATATAACTTAAAATTCATAAAGCAAGAAAATGGTAGAAGCATTCTAATAGCTTCCAACCTAGCCACTAAAGCATATATTTCATCAAAATCTATTTCTTCCTCCTGGTTATATCTTTTTGCTACTAGTTTTGCTTTGTTTCTTGTAATGGTGCCATTTTCATCAAGTTTGTTCCTAAACACCCATTTAGTTTCTATAACAGATTGATCATTAGGTCTACGGGCTAAGTTCCAACTTTTATTTCTCTCAAATTAATTCAATTCCTCTTGCATTGTTATGATCGAGTTTTTATTTTCTAAAGTTTTATCAATACTTTAGACTCTATTTATGAGATAAATGCCACATACTCATATTGATTTTTAAGTACAGATCTAGTTCTAATACCTGAGTTTACATTTCCTATTATATTTTCTGGGTTAACACTCTTCCTCATTGTTGGATATCTAACTTCTTACTCTTGAGGACTCTACTCATTTTCCTTTTGTTCTAGTTTTGACTTAAGCTCTTCCTTTTGAGTATCTTCAAGTTCTACTGATTCTAACTCCTTAGAAAGCTTAATTTTGTCTTCATCATCATAACTTTTCTTGCCTAGATGATCATTTTCATCAAATTCAATGTGTATGGACTCCTCAACCATCATGGTTTTCTTGTTGTAGACCCTATATGCCTTACTAGATGTTGAGTAACCTAGGAAAATCCTCTTCATTGCTCTTGACATCAAATTGGTATAATAAATTCTTATCATTGTTTAGAACATAGCATTTGTATCCAAACACTCTATAGTAAGCTATGTTCGGTTTTCTTCCTTTGAGTCTTCATTAGGATTGGCCTAATAAGGGCTTTATTTAGGATATAGCAAATAGTATTCACAGTTACTGCCGAGAAATACTTAGACAAGTTATGATTATAGAGCATGGTTTTTGTCATCTCCTCCAGGGTCCTATTCTTCCTTTCACTACCCCATTCTGTTGAGGTGTCCTAAGAGTTGAGAAATTGTGATCTATATCATGTTCTCTATAAAATTCTTCCATTGTTCTATTTTCAAATTCTTTTCCATAATTACTCGTAATGCTCCTAATTGGATATCTCTTCTCATTTTGAAGTTTCTTACATAACTTAATTAAGACTTCACTTGCCTCCTCTTTCCTAAGTACGAACAATACCTGAGTGAATCGGGAGAAGTCATCTATAATCACAAAACCATAGTTGTTCCCTCCTAAATTTTGAGTTCTAGTTGGTCCAAAGAGATCTATATGAAGGAACTCTAAAGGTCTACTAGTGGATACTACGTTCTTGGGTTTGAAAGGGATTCTTGTGTTCTTACCCTTCATGCATGCATCAAATAACCTATCTCTTTCAAACTTTAGCCTTGGAAGCCCTTTCACTATGTCTTTTCTAATTAACCTAGAGACTACATTCACACTAGCATGTCCTAATCTTCTGTGCTAAAATCGTGAGTTATTCTGACTCATCACTACTAAATAGGGTTCAACTTTGCCCACTGATTCTTTTAAGTTTATTACGTAGATATTTTCTTTTCTATGGCCAATGGAATTTATTACATTTAGCTTTTTATCAACACTCAAATGCATATCAGATTCAAATGTAACCTTAAAACCTCTATTACACAATTGGATTACACTAAGCAAACTGAATTTCAAACTATCAACAAGTATCACATTTTGAATTTGAGTAGGGAAAGATGACTTGCCCATGCTGCCTGTTATTCAACTAAAGGGGGGTGAATAGTTGAATATGGACTTTTTATAGCTTTTCAAAATTTAAACAAAACAACAAAGAACGAAAATTTAAAGATAGAGAGCACATAAAGTTTTTATAGTGGTTGTACCAAACTCGGTGTATTTCCACTCCTGGATCCTGCTGGATTTTTCATTAATAACTTAGATTACAAACTTGATTATAGGTTCACGTTCAACCTTTAACACTATTCCTACTAAACACTTCTATTCAATCTTACAAGATTGAGTTTTTGACTTTTTGAACCCAAGGCAGTAATACTCAATACTTAATCTTTGACACTTGAACTTATTTGAAAATAACTATCAAGAGTTGAGCTTCTTTTTCCTCAGATTTGACAATTTGAAAACAAACTTTCGATTTTGAACAGTTGGAGAGAATTTAGGAATACACAAGGAGATAGTCTAAAATTTTCAGAGTATTCAATTCTTGTAACCCTCTCTCTTTTAGCTCTTCCATATTTATTGAGATATTGAATAGATTTGTTGAGGGTTGGTTGTGGTTGTTGCATCCGAATGTTGAGCATTTAACATTCGCCATTAAATCTCAGCAATAATTCCTTCCTTCACATTAAAACTTCACTCTTTTACTGGTGCCACTTGTTATTTTGCCTAATCAGAACATACTTGAACTTATTTGAACGTTAACTTTGATACAAAAGAAACATTTCAGAAATCAAAGAAACAAGGTATCCGTTAAGTTCAAATTTGTTTCACAGATCTAATTTCTAATACACGTAGGTCGACAACTTTAATGTGGATATCGACCCGAATTCAAAAACTTTATAGTGTATTTCTATCAAAACAGGTCGACAAGATATCATGTGGGTCGACAAGATACTGTGCCAAATCAAATAGGTGGAAAATTGGTTTTGAATTGGTCAATGTGTTTATGCATATTGACAAAATTGTGACCAGGTCGATGTGTAATATTAAGAATTTAATGAATGTCAGGTCGACAGGTTTATTACATGTATCAACATGTTCCTATTCAAGTGGGAAATTGGTTGACCTGTGTAATTAAATTGGTCGTTGTGTATGTGCTTTGTCTACAGAAAGAGAGCAGGTCAATGTGTGATTTAATGAGTAAATAAACATCAGGTCGACAGGCTTACAGCATACATTGATATACTACCGTGCAAGCAAGAATTGGTGGACTTAGTATAGAGAATTAGTCGATGTGATTTTTATGGGTCGACAAGAATTATGATGGTTCGATGTGTGTATTTCAAAAATAGAGACCAATAGGTTGATGTGTTGTCAAATATGTTGATGTGTCAATATTCATTAGTTAAATTGGTAAACCTGATGAACAAATTGGTTGATGTGTCTTTGTATATATCGACAAGTATAATGGTGGGTTGACGTGTGTGCTTCAGAGACAGATGCTAACGGGTTGATGTGCTATCCTTATGGGTTGATGTGTCACTATTTATTAGTGAAATTGGTTGATGTGGTAAAGTGAATTGGTTGATGTGTCACTATTCATCACTAATGTAATTGTTTTTACGTCGACATAATTAGTGACACGTCGATGTGCAAACCTTACAAAATAGTAGAACAGGTCGACAAAGTTATTAGAGATATTGGTGTCCTAATGTATTTTTACTCAATATGTTGATGTCTAATTGGTGTAGGTCGATGTATTTCAGAAATTGGTCGACGCGTCATTTCAAATTGGTCCACCCGTGGCTATTCAGGTCGATGCGATTTACTGTGTGTCGATGTGTTCAGATTAATCTATTTCTATAGAACTCCTATACCTCGGGTCGACAAGAGTAACTAACAAGTCGATGTGTGTATGAATAAGATGAATTAGTCGAAATAGGGCTTTTAATTGGTGGACCTGAGGACGGGTCGATGTATTTTCTAGTCAAGTCGACAAAAACTACAGACTTTTGAATTTTCTTACTGTTTTTCTGATTTTCTTGAACTACTTTTCTTTCAATCTATCATCATCAAAACTTTACTATGTTGGTATTCTCCCTCTTTTTTATGATGAAAAAACTCCTAATCTTAATGTATAGCTCTAATCCATTTGAATTCAATCTACTTATCTCAGCAACATGTTCGAAAGTCTGGTATTTTACATACTTAGCACACTTCACACATACTTGGTGCACTCCACATATTTATACTCCAACGTTCTACACACTTCACATACTCAGCATAATACTCTTTGCACTCTTAGTTATTTCTCTCATAGCACACAGTACACATTCTGACACTTGGTCTTACTTTACTTAATGATTTTGAACTACACTCTCTTTTGAACTACACTTCACTTTTGAACTAAACTTAGCAGCATACACTTATACTTATACTTGCACTTATCACATAGCTATATTCTCTCCCCCTTTTTGTCATCAACAAATCATCATGGACATGCTTAGCATTCGACTGCACATGTCTAAAACAAAATGCATGTATCCATTTCTATACTATCCTACACCATCACAACTCATGACATAAACTCATCTCATTCACTCATCAATACATATTATAGCATCACATGAACAGATACATCAGTCCATAAATCATCTTAATCTCTCCATTACTCGGCACATACTTCACAATTCAGTATATACTTCACTTGTACTTACTACCATACTTTACTACATCATTATATCACAACATATTGACATGACAGTATAGCACTCCATATTCTATATTCCACTCTCACCATACTACTGCATATCATATACAGCACATTAACATTCCAACTATCACAATGTAATTAATTAGCAGAATAAGTGTCCTTAACTCCATCTCAATCATCAGTACAAATATTTCATATACTTCGCATTAGACAATTCACAAACTTTATACAAAAATCATAACAGATTATGAAGGCAATTATATAAGCAAATATGTGAAAAATTAGAAAATTGCACTCAAAGAAAAGATAAAGCAAAGTAGAGTTGTTGTAGCAAAAAAAAAAAAAAAAAATCCAAGAACATATAAGTAAGAGCAAAACCAGTAAAGATATAGCAAATTCCTATGCTAAAAAGACTTTGATGGTTTGGGATCCTTCTTGGATTTGCCTTTTTTCCTTGACCAAGGAGTCTAATTTTTCTTTAACTCCTTCAAGTTCAACTTTGACAAGGCAACTCATTTGTCCTATCATTGTTTGCCTCCTCTCATTGTTTTGCAACTTATCCAAAATCATCTCTAAGGTGATTGGTTGAATGCTAGAGGTCTCTCCTTTTTCTATTCTTCTTTCTTTCCTTTGAACATTCTCGGTGGCTTCATCAGCTTCTTCATCAATTTTCTCAACCTGTCTCTTGCTTGCTCCCCCTTCTTTCTTTACCCATTCGCATTCACTATTGCTTATCCATCTTACTCTCAACATTGAGGATGCATTAATTGCATTCTTCTCACTTAACTCCATTAAAGTATCTTTTTCTAATTCCATACAATTCTTTGATAGTATGCCAGTGATCATGTTAGCATAAGGCAATATGGAGCTCTTAGATCTATGTGCAGATATCATAAAATGAGGGACAATAAAATGCAATCCAGGGTTCTTCCCTTTCATAATGCATGCCATTAACCAAAAGTCCTCTCTTGAAACTGTAGTGTAGTTACATCCTCTTAGTCTCAATACATGAGATATAATTAAATGTAAGATTTGCTCATGAAATCCAAGTTCCGTAGCACTTGTATTCACCACAATCAAATTGTTATCATCATAGACAACCCTAACATTATCCAAGTAGGTAGATCTCATATAGGGTTCACACTTATCATAGGATACCCAAGCAATACCATTTTCTTCACAAATCTTCCTAGGAGTTACTTTGATTTCCTTTCCATTTATAAAAGTCTTGAATGCACATGAGATATAATGATCATCCAAAGTAATTCTCATCTCATTTAGAGGTTCTTAAAAAATGACATCTATATTGTTGTAGAATAGTTTGTATTCCTTCTCATGTATGTATTTGTTGGGATTCAAGAGTGAAATAGGGCACGCCTCAATCAAGTGTTCTTCGTATTTGAAGTTCACCCTCTTCAAGAACACTCAATCAATCAAGTTTCCATAATTGACCTTTCTTTTCGAAAATACTCTTTTATACAAATCGCTTTGTTCTATTGACTGAAATTCGTAGGTGTTAAATTACGGTGTTGGTTGTGGTGGAGGAGGTAGAGGTTTTACGGTTGTCACAGAGGTAGATTTTGAGGATGATCCTTTGGCCACGGGTTTCGAGGTTTGTTTGGAAGATTCTGGGGTTTTTTATGGGTAACTTCATCTTAGGGGCCATGGGAGATCAATTATTGCAAGGATTAAATGGATTAGGGTTTCAATTTGGGAGTTAGGGTTTCGAATTTGAGAGATTAGGGTTTCGAGTGGAAGAGAAAAAGTTTGAAATTTGGGATTTAGGGTTGGATAGGTCGATGTGCCGACTGTTGGTATTCTATTGTGTATGTCTCAGGTCGACACCATTAAGTACACATTGACCTGTTTAGAGATTTTTGAATAATTGAGTCAACACACTAGGAAAGCCATCGACCTGTCTTCTCACTGTTACACAGGTCGACATCTTTATGGTCGGATCGATGTGTCATCTTTTGAGTTTTATTCTAAGTGTTGGTTTGAGATCAGGTCGATAGGGTAACATTTAACAGGTCTACATGACTCTATATTCTTTCAATTTCTCGACATATTTTAGTAAATAGGTCGATTGAAAACTATTGCTTAGAATTGTAAGATAATGTTTTTCATTTCTTCTCTTCTATTTTTTTATTTCTATCATTCCCAAATCCCTTCTTAGTTCATAAAATCTATTTTTATCCAAGGCTTTGGTGAGGATATCAGAAATTTGTTTTTGAGTATCAATGTACTCAAGAAAAATCTCAATTTTCAGAACATGGTTTTTGATGAAATGATGTCTCACTTCTATATATTTGGTTCATGAATGATGGATTGGGTTCTTTGTTAGATTTATTGCGCTTGTGTTATCACATTTGATTTGTTGTAATCAAAGTTTAACCCATAATCCTTTATTTGGTGTTTGATCCAAAGGATTTGCACAATACATTTTTTAGCTGAAACATATTTAACTTCCATTGTTGATAATGATACAATGCTCTGTTCCTTAGAGGACCCTGATACCAATATACTTCAAAAGAATTGACAAGTACCACTAGCACTTTTTCTATCCATTTTGCATCTAACAAAATCAGCATCACAAAAACGATGCAATTGAAAGCTTGAGTCTCTGCCATACCAAAGACCTAAGTGAGCGGTTTTTTTTAGATATCTGAAAATTTTTTTGACTGCAACTAAATAGGAATCTTTTAGATTTGATTGAAATCTAGCACAAAGACATACACTAAATTATATGTTAGGTCTTGAAGCAGTAAGATACAGAAAAGACCCAATCATGCTTCTGAAAAGTTTTTGGCATACTAATCCACCATTTTCGTCTTTGTCTAACTTTATGTTTGTCCTTGTTAGAGTTACATTTCCCTTGTAGTTATTAAACCTAAATCTTTTAATTGGATCATTCATATATTTTGATTGATTTATGAAAATTTCACAATTTGATTATTTAATTTGAAGTCCAAGAAAGTAATTCAATTCTCCCATCATACTCATTTCAAATTCTCTCTGTGTTTTGGTTACAAATTCTTCACACATTTTTGTACTAGTTCCTCCAAATATTATATCATTTATATATATCTGTATTATTAAGAAATTGCCATCTTTTCTATTGATAAAGAGGATGGTATCTATTTTCGCTCTTTTAAAATTGTTTTCAATTAGAAAATTACTCAATCTCTCATACCAAACTCTAGGTGTTTGTTTTATACCATATAAGGCTTTGTAAACATATTCAGGATACTTTGGATCTTCAAATCTAGGAGGTTGTTCAATGTATACTGTTTCATTCAAATATCCATTCAGAAATGCACTTTTGACATTCATTTGATAAAGTTTAAAGTTCATAAAGCAAGAGAAGGCAAGAAGCATTCTGATTGCTTTTAACCTTACTACTAGTACATAAGTTTCATTATAGTCAATTCATTTGTCTTGACTGTAACATTTGGCTACTAATCTTGCTTTATTTCTTGTGGTTATGCCAATTCATCAAGTTTATTTCTGAAAACCCATTTAGTTCCAATCACTGACTAATTTGTTGGTCTAGGAACTAGATTCCATAATTTGTTTCTTTTAAACTAATTTAATTCATCTTGCATTGCCATTATCCAATTTTCATCTCCTAAGCCTTCTTCCATATTTTTAGGTTCATTTTGAGAGATGAAGGCTACGTACTCACATTGATTTTGCAGTACTGATCTAGTTTTGACACCTGAACTAATGCTGCCAATTATATTTTCTAGATTTACATCTTATCTAATCTGAGGATATTTGATTTCTTGCTTCTGTTGAGTTTCATTTCTTACCTCTTACACCATGATTTCATTTGTTTCCTCTTTTTGGTGATTTGCTTCATCAAAGAGATTTAGTTTATCTAGTTTCTTTGCAATCTCTTCATCATCCAAATTTTTTTGACTGAATTCATTTTCTTTATCAAACACTACGTGAATTAACTCCTCTACTGTCATAGTTCTTTTGTTGTAAACCTATAGCTTTTACATGTTATGGAATATGCGAAGAAGATAACATCATCACTTTTGGCATCAAACTTTCCTAATACTTCTTTCCCATTATTTAAAACAAAGCATTTGCAACCAAAAACTTTAAAGTAGGCTATATTTGGCTTTCTTCCTTTGTAAAGTTCATAGGGTGTTTTCTTTAAGATTAGCTTTACTTGTGCTCTATTCAAGATGTAACATACAGTATTTATAGTCTCTGCCCAGAAGAATTTAGGTAAGTTATTTTCGCAGAGTATTGTCCTAGCCATCTCTTGAAGGGTTCTATTCTTTCTTTCTACCACCCCATTTTGTTGAGGAGTTCTCGATGCTGAGAACTTATGGTCAATACCATAATAATTGCAGAATTCTTCTATGGTTTTATTTTCAAATTCTTTGTCATGATCACTTATAATGCTATTAATTGATATTCCCTTCTCATTTTGAACTTTCTTACACAATTTGATAAAGGCCTCATTGATTTTCTCCTTTTTGGCAAGAAATAAAAGCCAAGTATATCTAGAGTAATCATCAATGAGAGTACAAACCCATATTGTTTTCTACATAAACTTTGAGTTCTAGTTTGTCCAAATAAATCAATGTGAAGAAGTTCTAACAGATTGTTAGTTGAAATACAATTTTTAGACTTGAAGGAGGTTTTGGTCTGTTTTCATTTCATACATGCATCACACAATTTGTTCTTTTCAAATTTTAATTTTGGTTGACACTTTACTATGTCTTTCCTCACTAATTTTGAAATTGTATCGATACTTGCATGCACTAATCTTTTGTGTCATAGCCATGATGAACTCTTATTTACAGCAACTAAACATGATTCACTTGTGGTTTCACAGTGATCTAAATCTATCACATATATGTTTCTTCTTCTTTGTCCAGTAAATTTGACAAAGTTAGAGGATTTGTCGATAATAAAGCATACATCAGATTCAAAAGTGACTGAATAGCCTTTATCACAAAAATTGACTGATACTTAATAGACTAAATTTCAGCCTAGAAATAAGAAACACATTATGAATTTGAGAGTCAACGGACTTACCTCCTATATTGCCTATTCCGATGACTTTTTCTTTTGAGTTATCACCAAAAGCAACCTTTCCTCCTTTTTCGTGCAACCTTTTTCTTTTGAGATATCTCCAATCATGTGTCTTGAACATCCACTGTCTATGCACTATACTGACTTCACGGGAGACACTCTTGATTTCAGACATACATGCAGCAAAATTCAATCACACTTTTGCCTTTGGTACCAACATATTTTTGGGTCCGGCTGAGTTAGCTTTAGATTTATTTTTAAGGATCCATTTTAATTCATTCTTGATGAGTTTAGGAACCAACAATTGTAAATTGAATGTCCAATGTTTTTGTAGTAAGTACAGTATGTGTTAATCACCCTTGGTTTCTCAATGTTGTTTGAGGATATGATTTTAAATTTGCAGATTTCAGATTTGTGCCCAAATTTCATACACATATAACATCTCTCTAATTTAACAATTTTAGAACTTGATACAAAAAATTTATATAACTTTTTCTGTGTTTGAGATGGTTATATCCTAATCTAGCCTTATCAAACATAGCTCTTTGTGCTCTTAGCATGACATCTAACTTTTCTTGGATTTGAATGAATTTCATTAGTATAATATTTTGCCTATGATTCTTTTCTTTTTATTTATTCAATTCTTTCTTTAAAAACGCATTTTCATTCGTTAGTGTGTCATTGTCCTTCTCTAAACATTTATTATCTAATTTCTTTTCAAGTTCAGCAATTTTCAAATCTAATTCAACATTTTTCTCTTTTAACACATTTACTTCAATTTTTGATTTTTCTAATATTCAAACATTTTCACCTAGATCTTTCTTTAGCAAACTATTTTTCATTTTTAATCTTTTTAATTCCATGAGTGATTCTATAGTGTTTCACGTAACTCAGTAATAGTAAAATTATTTTCAGAATCAGAACAAGAGGAATATGATGTAGAGTTTACCTCATTGTCTGAGAGTTCTTTATTGGCCATGAAACATACGTTGGTCTGTTCCTCTGTGTGTTCTTCATCATGTGAGCTTAAGGCTTTGTCACTCCAAGCAACAAGTGTTTTCTTCTTTTTATGCTCTTTTTTGTCCTTTTTATACTTCTTTTCATTCTTTTTTAGAGAGGAATAGTTAGCCTTCATGTGTCCTAACTCTTTGCACTCTAAGCATCTGATTTCCTCTGTAACACCGACCCTCGGTATATCCTATGGTGTATTCTAGTTCATAAATATATATATATATATATGATATTTCGACGACTACATTTATGAATTTTCAATAAGAAATTTTTCGATAAAACGACCCCAGAAATTTATCGGTAAAATGTAAATTTGCGTCAGTTAGACTCAATAACCTTAGTTTCACATTTAATAAATTTAATTAAGCCTAACATGAAATTTTCGGTCTAATGTGTAATTTTTGAAACTTGATCCAAGGGTAGGAAATTGCTTGAAGTTGCATGCAAATGTAAGCCCTTGGATTGAGATAGTGGAGATAAGACATTTCCAATGATTAAAGTGTGGAAGCAAATCAAGGGTAGGGATTTTGCATGGAGAATTTCAAGACCTGTGGACCTTAGATCATGGTTGAGTGCAATTAGGATTTAATGCCAACAAGTGCCTTTGTTGCTTCCTTGTCCAAACCGTGGGAGGAGAAAGCTTCATTTTCTCCAAAAAAGCCCACCCATATTCATACATAAAATCCCACCTATTCTCATCCTAGAACAACATACTACAAGGCTAGGACCAAAAGAGAACACCTGTTAGTGAGAACAAGAGCAAAACCGAGAGCCTCAAAGAGAGGAAATCTGGAATTTCGGCAACCCTTCTTCAATCTTCCTTAGGTAAGAACATGTTCTTTCTTCATTTTCTTTAGCACAAGTCGATTTAAGCCAAGCTAAGCCTTGTCTCATGATTTTAAGGAAGGCCGAATCAAGTTGCAAAGAAGGAAGAAAGGGCCTTAAGGTGAAGATTGGTGGACTTAAAATTCCAAGCTTTAGGTAAAGAGATTTTTGTCCTTTTTTAAATCTGTTCTTAGTTCTGTCCGTGACTTTACCTTTATTCTGATGCATCTTACAGTCTAAATTAGCGAATACTCTAGTCAAGTAAATTTTAGATCTAGGTCGTATCTTTCCAACGAGATAAGAACCACCTTAATTTGATACTTGTGCCAAAAGTTATGACACTTTTCCTAAAACGTGCCAGAAAGTTGTTCTGTTTCGAAACATAAAAACAGTGTGCAAAAATGACCCTTTTTCAGTCCTATTTTAGAGAAACGCAAAACATAAAAGTTGTAGGTATCACCCTTGCCTACAACATGTAAAATTTTCAGCCAATCTGCATGAGGGAATCAAAAGTTATACCCTTTTTCGTAAAGACATTTTGACAGAAACCTTGTTTCCAATTGAATCCTGACAGTTCTGATCATGAATTATTTCAACCTCTTTCTCGGCATAATTGAGTAAAACTCGAAACATGAAAGTTGTATATTTTTGTCTTAGGTGTAACAAGTTTAAATTTCATTAAGTTTGGATGAGTAGGGTGAAAGTTATGGTTTCTGTACAAAAATAGGACGGAATCTGAATATAGAACACGACAGAAAAAAAATAAGTATTTTCAGAAATTCTGTGATGAGATTTTGAGAAAATGTATAACATGAAAGTTATAGGGCATGAAATTTCATACAACATATCAAAATTTCGTGTGAATTGGAGCTGTGTGCAAAGAGCTAAGTCATTTCTACCATGTAGGGACATAGGGTTTGTGCGCATGGGCGCTGGGCAATGGGCCAACATGGGCGCGGCATGAGCACGATGTCTGTGCAGTGATTTTGACCAGACCAAACTTTGGAAAATTGGATATTTTTGTACAAATACAATTAGGGATCTATTTAAAATGCCCTGAAACTCGGACCTAGACTAAGAAATTGTTAAGTGCAATTTATTACATATATTTTCCTATAATGACATATGTGTGCATATACGATCATTGTAGTGACATGATTGGTGATCGATTCAAGGGAGTTCCATTTGCTGGTTATAGTGGTACTGAGCGAAGTGATCTACCCTCCCCCATATTGTGAGTGGGACTTTGACATCTACTATTGATTGACAAATCATGTTTTACCGATTTTTAAACGATATGATTTCTATACGTATAAAAACTAAATTTTTGGATTTTGATAAGTATATATATACATGTTTTTGTGACCATTGGAGTGTCCCAACTACTGATTTTATTGATATGCATCCATGAGTTTGATAACTAGATATTGTGTCACCTTTTTTATATATTGACATGTTTTAAATGCTCCCACTGATTTGGCACATGGTTTTGAACGGATTTACATGTACTACTTAGGATGTAGGCCCGGCCGACGTTATGATACGATGCATGGGGCTGTATGTCCGACCGACGTGATGATGTGATGCATGGGGCTACATGCCCGGGGTGATATACTTCCTATAGCATTCCGTAGCTACGAAAGACATTTGGTAGAGGCACCCCTTGTGCCTGGATACGATTCGGCCGGAGGTATCCGCCAAATTGTCATGTGTATAGTTGTCCTAGGTTGACCCTTATCGGGAAGGACGTGAATTTACCTTTGTCTAGCACTGGGCGGGGCACCATACACGGTCGACTATTTATAGGTATATATATATATATTATTATTTACAGGTTAGTTGGAGTAGTCTGTGGTCAACATTGGGGTAGAGAGCCATTATTTGATATTTGTATTATGAAAACCCCCAATGCGCTCGTCCTTGGTCGAGCTAGACTATTCCCGGGGTTGTTTGTTCGGCAGGCTCTACATATGTAACTTGATATATGGATGGATGCATATGTTATTTTTTCGATGTGTGCCTTGAGCTATGTTAAAACTGCACGTTGTTTTTCGCACACTTTATATTGTATTACATGTCTTGACACTCCAAGTTCACACTTGATATTGACAGCATGATGTCAATCCCCTCACTTGCTGAGTATCCTCCCATAGATACTCACCCCTCACTTTCCTTTTCACAAGTATAGTCTTGGATCGAGGGAATGGTAGAGACTTGATTCGTTGGACTTATACTGGAGATTGGTCTGGGGTATGGTTACCCGTTTCTTCCACTATGTTCAATTTGAGGTTATCGTATTATTTTAGAGTATTTAGTTTGACCATTGTACTTATTTGCTTTGGGATGACTACATATTACTATTGGCGCATGTAAATGGTAACTCTCATCTTGGATTTACATATTCATGCATTTGAGACACATTGAGATATTTTACTTTTATTACTTGGGAATTCATATGATTTTGTAAACTGATTTGGACATATGTGTTTTTAGCCTTACGATGCCTCGATGTCTTGGAGGGTTGTGCCTGTGCATTGAGGTGTAACGGCGGTTGCTCATGTGCTCGGCCCGGGGATGTGTCAGGGCGTGACATCCTCCCTCTTTTCTGACTTTTTAAAAAATGATTTGTTTTTATTTCTTCTCCTCATCATAAATTTTTTGAATTTTCTGGCCAGTAGAGCTTCATCTTCTTCATCATCCTCTTCTTCTGAGTTGGATGAGCTTTCATTATTGTTAGCTTTTAGTGCTACTCCTTTGTCACTTTCCTCTTTTACAGGCTCATTCACATTCAGTTTCATCTCATAGTTTATCAAAGATCCCACAAGATCATCCATCGTCAGAGTCTCAAGATTCTTAGATTCTTCAATTGCAGTAACCTTGAGCTCCCATGATTTTGGCAGACTCCTCAAAATTTTATCCACCATATCATCCTGAGAGATTCCTTTCCAAATAATCTTAGTTCATTATGTCACGCCCCAAACCAGGGTCATGAGCAGCCTTCCGTTGTCCTGGATGCCGACTAAATTTTTACAAAAAATCGGGCATAACCTCCCCATAATTTGGAGGTCTCCCAAGTACAATTTAACCTGTATATTAAACAACCATCTTGTCACAAAAATAAATGGGTCATCCCGGCCTCACAACAACCAACCAACCCACAGTGGACAACTAGGACAACGCAAGGCTATTATAAATACTAGCAGTCCTAACCATAGACCTCTACTGCCATGCCTAACTAGTGCATGAGCAGCTGCCACATCGAGCTGACCTAAATTCCATACACATGTATAATGAATTCCTAAGTTAACACTTTAAATACTTACAAGTGCCTCAATGCAAGTGAACTGAGTCACTATGAGAGTTTCACAAACAAATGTCCATAATTTATATAGTCATCCCATAAAATAAATAGATAAATATATTGATCAAACTAAAATCTCCACTATACAGCGACATCACCAATCATCGTAGCGGAAGAAATGGTAATATCCATACCCAAACCTAGTAATATCAAGTCCACGTTGCATACACAATAATTCTTCCTTGGTCTAAAACTAATCATGTGGGAAAGAAAGTGATGGGTGAGTATCTATGGGAGGATACTCAGCAAGTGAGGGGATTGACATCGTGCTATCAATATCGAGGGTGAACTTGGAGTGTTAAAGCATATAACACAATATCAAGTGTGCGAAAATAACATACTGTTTCAAGAATAACATATCTCAAGACACACATAAAAAAAATAACTTATGCATCCAATATGTAAATCAAGTCATAAAGAGCCGGCCATTCAAACAATTCTGGCAATGGTCTACCTCAACCGAGGACGGACGCATTGGGGGTTTTTCTAAATACAAGTATTAGATAGTCGGCCGTATATGGAGCCCCACCTGGTGCTAGACGGAGCTGTACTCACGTCCTCTCTGATGAGGGTCAACCGGGTGCGTCCACACACATGACGATCTGGCAAATACCTCTGGCTGAAGCGTATCCGGGCACAAAGGGTGCCTCTACCAAATGTCCTTCGTAGCTACGGATGCTATAGGAAGCATATAATAATACCATCATATCAGCCGGGCATGCAGCCCATACACATATCCAGATCAAAATCACATAAAACCGTGTGTCAATAGAATGAAAATATTAAAACATGTCAATTTTTCAAAGGATGGCACAATATTAACTTGTCAAACCATGGATGCATATCCAGCAAATTAAGAGGTGGGACACTCCAGTGATCACAAAATATTTCATAAAATATTCGAAAGTTCTAACGATCATATATTTGTAGAATCATGTCATTGAAAAGCATTTTTAAAACATGGTTTTCAATTAATAGCAAACGTCAAAGTCTCACTCACTGTAGGTTGTAGGGTACTTCACACCCAGGAATGCTCCACAACGAGCAAACGAATCCCCTCGAACGATCAAACGCTATATCACTACAATAAAAGTTTACACATAACATATTAAAAGTGTTACAATATTTGGAAATTAAAGGTCACATTTTTAACTATCCCTTTCAACTATCCAAATAACAACTCCAACCTGAAATTGTCAGAGGTACCCAACGCAATGAATGCGATGCTAACATCAACTATTAACATCATCATTCACATCTCCAATGTCTTCTCAAAATCATCAAAATGGCAACATGGGGTACACACCATGAAAACACCCAACTCAAACTAAAACCAAAATGTTATTAACTATCAAATTTATCATTCATCTATCCAATGCAACACCGTAGCATACATCTGTCATATATGCATACTCACACATGCTCTTATACAATCTTATCATTTATACATTTTCATATCACTTAAATACACCAATATTGGCTATACATGAACACACAATCATACATCCTTATACGTACATATAAGCCTTCATTTTGCTTATTAAACACCATTCTCAATACTCCTAACAACATGCTATGCTTGGGTTCCCTCCAATGTACTTGGCCAAGGCATTGCACATATATAGGGTCACAACTTTCACCTCAACAATCAGCAAGCATATACACATAACTTCTCATGCTCAAGCCCTAAATTTTATATGCATATGGTCACTAATGCACCACAAAAATCTGCTCACATTTGGACTCCAATTGCCTTACATTTTTACCACATTTTCACATGCCAAATGACCTCCATCCATTTTTTTTGTCTCCTTTAGTGCAGAAAATTCTGTACTCATTCCTACTCTCTTTTATGCATTAACACACATATGTACACACCTTACTTCATGCCAAATTTGTGCACGTGTACTAGCACAAAAATCCTACATTTTAACACTCCTAAGCACCCCAAAAATCATCCATTTTCATGTCCAATGTTCTAAAATCCTCTGCACACAAAATGACATGGTTTCTCATCCAATTTGTGATCATTCAAGGCCTAAAACACACATTACACATGCTGAAAAATTCTGTACACAACAGGATGGCATTTGCTTGATTTTTAATACTAATACCTAAACTAACCTAAAATCAACTCATTTTCACATCAAAAGAAAGGTTCTCAAACTCCAACAATAGTGCAGAATTTTTCTTACCTTAGAACTTGTGCTTGACACCCCAAGAAGTCCTCTCCTTCAAAGTGCCTTTCTTCCTCCCTTGCTCCTTGTTTTGGGCCCTCCTAGAGCAACATGCTACACATCTCATTTTCACTCCAAATCAACATATGTTATTCACTAGAGAAGGAGGATACTTTCTTACCTAGGATCCTTGGTTGGAACTTGAAGAAAAGTTGGATTACCTTCTCTTTTGGGAACCTTTGGCCTCTTTAGATCCACCAAGCTAGAGTTCTTCTTTTACCCCAATTTTTGAATATGTTAGGCTAGGGTTTGAATGATGATGATCTATAAAAAAAATGGGGTGGTTGTTTGGAAGAATCACTCTTTCTCTTCAAGTGACTCACGGCTATGGAAGAGAGAAATGGAGATGAAGAGTTTTCCTTATTTCCTTAGGCATTCACGTTTTTGGGAGGAGTTGAAAAGCCAAATACAATTTTTTTTATTCCAATTCCATTTAATAAAAAAAAAACCCTTTATAAATCTTGGCCCTTGATCATTCTTCAAAGACTTAATCCCAACCATCCATTTTAGGATTACATGTCACAAAGCATGTCACAAAAGTCAGCAAAAATGGCTAGGGTGTTCACACTGCTTTTTGATCCAAGGGCTCCCATGAAATCTTGATTTTTTTCAACAATTGATCCTAGCCCTCCATTTGTTCCACATATTCCAACATTAATTCTTACATATTTTATTATTTTCCCAAACTTTTATTATTTACAAATAAGCCCTTTGACCGCTCAAAATTTCATCTTGACCAAAAAATTTATAAAATTCACCTATGAACTCAGAATTGCATGCTAAGTTCAACGAAATTTGTCCCAAGTGAAAATGAAACCGTTTGCTCAGGCAAATTTTGATCTGACTTACAAATTTAGGGCCCTTTAGCCAAAAATTTAGAGTACCGAGAAATTTTGTACTACGGCTTAAATTTTGATTTTTTTTGTCTCAGGCATTCACTTTTAAAATGAATTTGGTACATATAAACCACACGGCATCAATTTTGCACGCATGAGTTTCATTTTAGCTCGGTAGGGTCAATTCCCATCCTACCGAGCGAGTTTTGGCAAATTTATCAAAATCTCATTTTGACTGGTGAAAATCATTAGTTAGCTTAAATTAGGCTTCTAGGCAAAATTTTAGAAATTTTACACGGGTAGATTTCAAGATGACCTAGAAGGGTCCCTTTTTAGCCCCTAGCCCTATGCCCAAAATTCTTCTAAGTCATTTTGGCTCGGAAAAATTTCTGAGTGATTTTTTTTCTATATGAATAAGAAGATGTATCATATATGGAATAATGAGATGTACAATATATAGTACACCGCGTGTTGGTGTTACACATTAGTTACTTTATTGAATCTTGTGATCATCTCGCTGATTGTTTCTCCTTCCTTCATTTTGAAAACTTCATATTCTTGTTTCAGCAGTCTAATCTTACTCTTGCAAACTTGATCAGTACTTTCGTAGGTAGTTCTGAGCCTTTCCCAAATTTCCTTTGCTGTTATGTATGATGAGACTTGATTATATCCGTTAACGCTCAGTGTAAGGTGAAGAAGATTAATTACTTTGCAGTTGGGTTGATAAGTCTTCTTCTGCTCCATGGTCATATTTTTCAACTTGACCAGTACACGCACTCCATCAATTTCTTCTGTAAGAAATATAACTCTTTATTCAATTATTTTCCAAACGTTTAGATCTTGTGCAATTATGAAATTGCGCATTCTTTATTTCCAATAACTAAAATTGCTTACGTTGAAGAATTGTGCATGATTTGTTGAGCAAGCTTCAACTGGTATGGCCATTTGGACCTTTGGTGTTAAACCGTTAGGTTTTTTGACAACACATCTACTCTGATACTAATTTTTATTCAATTAGAAGGAGATGAATAGTTGAATATGGACTTTTTATGGCTTTTCAAAATTTAAACAAAACAATAGAGAATGAAAATTTAAAGATAAAGAGCACAAAAAGTTTTTATAGTGGTTTTACCAAACTTGATGTACATCCACTTTTAGACTCCCCCTGAATTTTTCACTAATAGTTTAGATTACAAACTTGATTACAGGTTCAAATTCAACCTTTAACACTGTTCCTACTGAACATTTCTATTCAATCTTACACAGATTGAGTTTTTGACCTTTTGAATTTATGGTAATGATACTCATTCCTTAATTTTTGACACTTGTACTTATTTGAAAATGATTGTCAAAGGTTGAGGCTCTTTTTCCTCAGATTTGACAATTTGAGAACAAACTTTTCAATTTTGAACAGTTGGAGAGAATTTAGGAATACACAAGGAGATAGTAGAAAATTTTTAGAGTATTCAATTCTTATAACCCTCTCTCTTTTAGCTCCTCCATATTTATTGAGGTATTGAATAGATCCGTTGAGAGATGGTAATGGTTGTTTCATCCGAACGTTGAGTATTTAATCTTTGTCATTAAGGCTTTGCAACAACTCCTTTTTCCACGCTAAAACTTTACTCTTTTACTAGCGCCTCTTTTTATTTTGCCTAATCAAAACATACTTGAACTGCATTTGAACGTTAGCTTTGATACAAAAAGAAACATTTCAGAAATTGAAGAAACGAGATATCTGTTAAGTTAAAATTTATTTCACAGATTTGATTTCTGACACACGCAGGTTGACAACTTTAATGTGGATATCGACCCGAATTCAAAAACTTTATAGTATATTTCGATCAAAACAGGTCGACAAGATACTGTGCCAAATCAAATAGGTGGACACATGGTTTTGAATTGGTTAATGTGTTGATGCATGTCGATAAGATTGTGATTAGGTCGATGTGTAATATTAAGAACTTAGTAAATTTCAAGTCGACGAGTCTATTTAAAGCATCGATATGTTCCTATTCAAGTGGGAAATTGGTTGACCTATGCAATTAAATTGGTCATTGTGTATGTGCTTTGTCGACAAAAAGAGTGCAAGTCGATTTGTGATTTAATGAGTAAATAAACATCAGGTCAACAGGTCTTACAACATATATCGACATACTACTGCGTAAGTAATAATTGGTGGACCTGGTACAGAGAATAGGTCAATATGATTTTTACGGGTCGACAAGAATTATGATGGGTCGATGTGTATATTTCATAATAGAGACCAATAGGTTGATATGTCACTATTTATTAGTTAAATTGGTAGACTTGATGAACAAATTGGATGACTTGTCTTTGTATATGTCGACAAGTATAATGGTGGGTTGACGTGTGTGTTTCAGAGACAAGTGCTAACAGCTTGATGTGTTGTCCCTATGGGTTGATGTGTTACTATTCATTAGTGAAATTGGTTGATGTAGTAAAGTGAATTGATTGTATGTCACTGTTCATCACTAATGTAATTGTTTTTACGTTCACACAGTTAGTGATACGTCGATGTGCAAACCTTACAAAACAATAGATCAGGTCAACAAAGTTATTGGAGACATCGATGTCTTAATATATTTTTACTCAGTATGTCGATGTCTAATTGGTATAGGACGATGTGCTTCAGAAATTGATCAACATAACGTTTCAAATTGGTCCACCTGTGACTATTCAAGTTGATATGATTTAGTGTGTATCGATATGGTCAGATGAATCTATTTCTATAGAAGTCCTATACCTCAGGTCGACAAGAGCGACTAACAGGTCGATATGTGTGTGAATAAGATGAATTGGTCAACATACGGCTTTTAATTGGTGGACTTGAGAACAGGTCGATATGTTTT
This sequence comes from Dillenia suffruticosa, assembly GCA_033439265.1. Classification (NCBI taxonomy): domain Eukaryota; kingdom Viridiplantae; phylum Streptophyta; class Magnoliopsida; order Dilleniales; family Dilleniaceae; genus Dillenia; species Dillenia suffruticosa. The sequence continues at coordinate 11,886,925 of JAVTVX010000031.1, read as the reverse complement.
CTAGTCAAGTCGACATGAACTATAGACTTTTGAATTTTCTAGCTGTTTTTCTGATTTTATTGAACTACATTTCTTTCAATTTATCATTATCAAAATTCTACTATGTTAACACTACCAATGCCAACTATCTTGCCTTCTCCGAAGGGCACCTTTCCTCTATTCTTCTTCTCCAAAAAGGAGAGTTTTGACGCATCTCCTATCATGTGTCTTGAACAGTCACTATCAATACACTGGGACAATGAATCCAATTTTAAACTTGCCTGAGAAAAGAGTCAATCATGTTTGTGACTTTGGTACTTACACTTTCCTGGGTTCAGCTAGGTTAGTCTGAAAAACATTTTTATCCCCTCTCTTAGGTACCCATTTTATCATGGTATAGTTCCTAAACCAACATGTTTTGGTACTATGTCCTGTTCTTCTACAATTGGTGCATTTCACATGTTTAGTTGGTTTTTTGTTATTGTTTACAATTATTTTCTTCTTAAGTTTATACTGTTTTACTCCATGGTCTAGTTTCATCCAGGCATGACATCTAACCTTGGTCTTACTAGAGCCTGAGCTAGGTACGAAGAAGCTATAAAGGTTCTTCTGATTTGTTAAAGGATTAAAGCCTAAGCTAGCTCTTTCATAAACTACGCATAGAGTATCAAATATTAAGTCCGATTTTTCATGGCTTTCAACAAATTGATGAAATAGAGCACTTAGCCTTTTGTTTTCATTCTTCTCTTCATCTAATGTTTCTTTTAGATCATTTGTTTTTGACGTTCTAACCACAGTGTAACTAATTTTTGAGTTTTCAAACTCTGTTTTGTATTTGTTGAATCTCTATGGCCTTAGTTTTTAACTCGATATACATGTTCATCTTTTCTGCCCTAAGGTTCTCATGCTCTTGCCTTAATTTTTCATTTTCTTCTTAAGTCTATGCCATTCTAATTCTACTTCAGCAAGAGTTTTCTTAATTAGTAAATTTTTTTAGTTAGTTTTTTTAGGTCTTTCATGGATTCTAATAATGCCTTATGCAATTCATCGATAGATAGCTCATTCTCAGATTCAGAATCAGATGAATTTGAGTAGTATAAGGTTACCTCATTGTTATGAATTCCTCCAAATCAATGAAGCGAAGATTTTCTTACTCCTCTATAGCTTCCGCTTCACTGGAAATCTCCTCTTCATTACTCCAAGTAGCTAAAGCTTTCTTTTTCTTTTTCTCTTTATTGTCTTTGTTTTCAAGCTTCTTTAACTAAGACAATCAGTTCTAATGTGTCCAGACGTCTTGCATTCAAAGCATTTGATCTTCTCTTTCTTTTTTGGACTTTCAAAGTTGGTTCTACCATTGTTCCTTTTTTCAGATCATAAACCTCTTGAATTTTCTTGTGAGCAGAGTCATGTCTTCTTTATCTTCATCTTCATCTTCACTGCTAGAGGTGCTTTCTTCACTTTTAGCCTTGAGAGCCATTTCTTTTCTCTTCTCATCTTTTGTTGATCCCTTAATGCTCAGCTTCATTTCATATGTGATCAATGAGCCCATGAACTGGTCCATGGTTAGCGTCTCATGATTCTTGGATTCTTCAATTGTTGTAACCTTTGGCTCCCAAGATTTTGGTAGACATCTTGGCACTTTATCTACCATGTCTTCTTGAGGTATACCCTTTCCAAGTAGCCACAATTCGTTTGTAATTGTATTGAAGTGAGTTATCAACTCTCGATAGGTTTCTCCATCCCTCATCCCGAAGACTTCATATTCTTGCTTCAATAGCTTGATCTTGTTTTTTCGAATTTAATCAATTCCTTCATAGGTAGATTCAAGTCTTTCCCAAATTTTTTTCGCTCTGATACACTAGGAGCCTCGGTTATATTCATTGAAGCTTAATACAAGGTGAAAAAGATTGACAACTTGTCATTCGCTCGATATGCTTTCTTCTCTTCTTCTGTCATGTTCTTCATCTTTATAGGCACAGGGACACCATGAATTTCTTCTGTAGAGAATTCAATCCCTTCTTTTATGATCTCCCATGTCATCTCATCTTATGGGACTATGAAGTTGTGCATCCTATGCTTCTGGTAGCTGTAACTATTTTTGTTGAAGAATGGTATACAGTTTGTTGAACAAGCTTCCAAAGGGCATGCTGTCTCCATTTATTGCCATTTAGGATCTTCAGTACAGAAGCTATTATGCTCTTTAACTACTACACCCACTCTGATACCAATTAAAATACAATATAGAGGGAGTGAATAAATTGAATGACAATTTTTAAGGTTTTCTAGGAATTTACAGAATGTTGGAGACTTAAGGTTATGGGAAGTATGAGCAAATGAGAAGAATATAAACAGAAGACTCTAAGATTTATAGTGGCTCTACCAAACTCGGCATACATTTACTCCCAGACTCCCCCTGAATTTTTCACTATTATCCGAGTAGTACAAATTTGATTCTCGGTTCAAGTTAGACATTTTACAATATTTCTATCCAAGTATTAAAAACTCGACTTTAAAATGTTGCTATTCTCCCTCTCTAAACATAGATGGTAAACCCCTTACCTGTCTTTAATACATTCGCTACACTGGAGAGATTGTTTTACAAGAAGTAAGGCTTAGTCCTCAGATATAACAAACATAGGCTTACAAGAATTTACACTCAGTAGTGAATAAAGAATTAAAAACCATAGTGTTGTTTTCTAACAAAGAAGAAATATCATTTAATTTATTGATTTTCTTCTTGATTTCCAAGAGCTCTCTAATCTTCTTTCATATTGGTAAAAGCATTCAAGAGAGCCGTTGAAGTGTAGGTGAAGATGAATGTTGGCAATTAATGCTTCTTCACCTTCTTCATTAAATGTTCTAGACATTGCTCATAAATACTTTTAATGCCTCAAACTATCTGCCAATGTTTGTGCTTGCTTTTACTGCAAAAGCAAGGTTAATCTAATAAAACACTTAAGCAAGCATTGTGAAGTGTATTATGCAAGATTATGTGGTGTTAATCAACCGTACTTTAACCTTTTGAAAGATTAATCACATAGGTTTTAAGTTGTGCTATTCTTAGGTTGATTTTAGGTGACCATTTAGTCACATTATGCTCAGATGAATCGACCTCCCTATTCTTTGGGTCAACTTAATAAACTCTTGAGGTTGACATGTTTATTTTTCAAGGTAGACCTATGAGATAATTTTTTGTTAATCCAAAGTTTAGGTCGATAGCCTAATTGACATGCAAAAGTGATAAACTAGTGAGGCCTAAGCATAGGTTGATAGGTGTGAATCTAATATCAGTTTGTGTGGCTAATCAGGTCAACATATGCATTCTCTGAGATTCACCTATGTTATAAATTTTTGCTAAACCGAAGCCTTAGTCAAATTGAATAACACTGTGGGTTGGCATATTGGTACCAATGTTATTCCTATTCCTTTCATAGGTCGACCAGTGTATTGTTGACTTCAACATCAAAGGTCTAAGTCAACTTGTTGTGTGCATGGATCAACTTGTGGTTGCTCTAATGTTAATACGCTCAAATAATTGAGTCAACCAATGTTATTAATTTTTGGTAAATTGAAGCCCAAGTCAACTGCCCAAGTCTATGTGTCAACTGGTGTATCGTCAAACAACAAAAAATAAAATACCTACTTCACTAAAGACAAGTGTAGGGTGAGCAGGGTCGAATCCACAGGGAACGGCAGATTTATCTCTTTCAAGGAAAATGAAAATATGGGGGGTTTTGATAAAATAGTCTAAAATAACTAAGCAAACAAATCACTGAAAATTAACTACAATAAAATGATAAGAAAATATCAATTAAAGGAAAAGATGTCAATTAAGATAAAACCTAGCCAAAGGAAGCATTTCCACCTTGATGTGTTTGATTGATCATCGATACAAAAATTACTCGATATTATGCGAATAAATTGGTTATAGTCACTAAGTACCACGAAGCGACCAATCTCTCCGTACTTTTTCGGTAATCAAGATACCATCGTTAATTACTTCCCTAATCGAAAGACAACCCAAGAGACCCTCGTTGGATTTAATGTTCCGACAGCATTACGATTTGGAGAGACCCAATTCTAATCAGTAAATTCCAACCTGGATTTATTTAAATTAGATTACCTAATCTCTTGACATAAATCCTACCGCTTGCGAGGCCATAAAATTATGTCAATTACCACTCCATTAAAAACACACAAACCTTGCTATTTTTAAATGGTAGTAGAGTATTCTAGGGTTATTAAACATAGGCCTCTATTTAACAATCCCAAAACAATCATAAACACTAAACATAGAGATTAAATAAATATCCACAAATATCAAGCAAATAAGATCATTTAGATTTCACAATCATCATTCATCAAGATTTCAATAATTCTTTAACTAGAAAAAAAATTAAAACAAAATCATTTAAAAAGAAAAACTCACGAATTAAATTAAAAATGAAAAGAAGATGTTGGACTACATGGACAATGGCTGCCGGTTGCTACTGTAGACGTGAATAGTACTGCCCCCAAGGGGCTGCCCGGCTGCCTCCTCCAAAAAGTTCTCTTTTATGGTATGGAATACTCATATATATATAGGAGTAGAAACCCTAAAGAAAATAGAATTTTTCCTATTTGTGAAAAGTAAATATTTCTAACCCTAATAACTACTAAATAAATAAAAAGAAAGTAAAAAGTAAAAAGTAAAATTCCTAAAATATAATATCTAACAAATTTACATCTTTAAAAATTTCTGTTCCTAAATATTAGGAATGGAATAAAATTTTTCAAAATCTTCAATATTCCAAGTCCACTCTAATTTCATCTTGAATGTGTAACTGGGAAAGAAAATTTTTACTGTAGTAAATCTTCAAAATCTCTTGTTTGCCTCTTGAAATCCACGTGCCCATGTGCTAATGAAAGAGCATTGCTGTCCAATTTTCCATACTTTACAAAATTGCTCCAATTTAGCTCCTTTTTTTCATTTTCCAAAATAAGTCTCATCCTAAATCAAATGTCACAAAACATAAATATTAATGTAATATTTATTCAAAAATAATACAAAATCAATCGCAAATATTACACTTATTTAAGCCCTATCATCAACCTTTTGATGTTCTTGGGTCAATCTACCCAATTTGATGAATCGACCCATATTAAGGAGTTCTGTTAAGCTAAAGTTCAAGTCGACTTGGGTCGACTCATCTACATGCTAGAGTCGATGTATTCAAACTTAAAGAGTCGACTTATGTGTTAATTTCTTATATGCCAAAGTATAACTCGACTTATCATTCTGGTGAGTTGATCTCCTTAATCCTTAGGATCAATATACGCAAAACTATAAGTTGACCTATGAAATAATTCTAGATAACCCAAAGATTAAGTCGACTTGTCTTTCCTATGGGTCAAATGATCACTTAGACAAGGTCAAATGGTGTATTGTGGTTTTCAATTAGTCTTTCTCCCTAAGTGATGGTTAGATCGACTTGTGTTGTGTGTTGGTCAACTTATTGTGATCTAACTTAGTTGAACAAGGCTTAGATTGCGTGGTTCTAATGTTTTGATCAACATGTTTAAGGAATCTTTAAGAGTTAACTAAGTTTTGCTAACTCTTATATAAATAAATCATTTCTTGAAGGGGTCGACCTTTATATGTGAATGGTTCGTCCTAACGTTTGATAAACCTTAGTTCGTGTGCTCAGTGGCTCGACATGCTCCTTGCATGGGTCGATATATTGTGAGTAAAGCTTATATACTCTCGTATATCTTAGGTCGATTAGTGAACTAAGTTTTAAAAACGTGCTCTATGTTTAACCTCTATTTGGGTTGACCTATTCATTCCATGGGTCGACCTGTCTAAGTCAAAGATCGAAAGAACTTAATTTTTCTATAACAAAACTTGACCTATTCATTTATGGGTTGTCCTAGACACTTATTGCTCAATTATCTATGTATTTCCGGTGAGTCTATCATTTTTTTCTTCAAATTGTCTCATGCAATCATCATCAAAACGTTACATGTACAACAACAAAGAAATAAACATAGAAAATTAGAAATTCCCGTGCTTCCTCAACTGTTGCTTCAGGGCACCAAGCCAATCGTAACATCCTTAATTTTTATATTGCAGCATCCTTCAGGTTAATTGCCAAACATTGAAGTTTAGGAACGTCACTTACTCATTTAAGAAGGTTCTCCAAGTTTGCAAACCCCATTTTGTCTGAAGTTCTAAATCTACTCGTGCTTTTATCCTTTTTAGTGTTTATTGTATCATGTTGTGCTTAACTCTTATTTAAAGGGTTGAGACACTTACTTTCCTTTATAAGAGTGATTTACAAACCCCTTTGAGAGTGCAGATCCAGAATTTGAATTAAGGACAGCAAAATATATATGTACTTTTATAAATATATGCATATATATATAATTATAAATTGAAAGTATAATAAATATAAGAAACATAATTGTCTAAATATAAAATATTAAATTGAAAACTTAGTAAACAGATTTTTCCTTTTTTCAATTGAAAACTAAAAAAAAAAAAAGAAAGAAAGAAAATTGTGAGAAAAGAAAATAAATAAATGACAAAAAATTTAAACTTTTGTATGTTACTGGAAATATAAAAATTATATCCCAATAATTAGATATTTTATTAGAATTTATATTTTAAAATGTGAAATTATTATTAAAACTGAAAAGAAAAGAGAGGAATTGAGAAATATTTTGTATATTATGTATGTACTAGATGTACGAATCTGTATTTATGTAACTCATTTTCTAAACCCAACAGTGGTCGATATTTTGTAATATTATACAACAAAAATACTCTCCATATTGTCTCAATATAAATTAAATACTGTGTTAACATAATAATAAATATTTTGTAACTATTGTACTATTAAAATTATATTAACAAAAAAGATAAAAATAATGAAAGTTAGAAATTATTTATACATATTTACGAGACGTAGGATTATTTTTATTTGGGGGGCAATAATAAAAAATCAAGAGAGTTTATGGATTTTTTTTTTTTTGAAGAAAATGACGCAATTGCCTCCTCAACCCGTGGCTCCACCACTGTTTGGAGGATCAAAATATGAGTTTATTTTGTGTACTTTGAAAGAAACCCAAAATTCTATATAATTAAGTACCCTATGTGGGGAACTTTTACGGTTATCCAAAAGTTTGTCGTAATATGGTTTCTTTATGTTTATTCACTCTTGTTTGTTGTGCATATCTCTCTCTTTCACTCTCTCTACCTTTCCCTCTAATCCCACGAAATCGTAGCCGCCATATTCTCCTTCTCTCTCAAGCTTGTTGGTGGTAAATTTGTTTATCTCCATCATTCAATCTTGGTTCTATCATACTAGCATTAGCCATATTGCATTAGATCTTGGAGTCTACTCTTTCTTCTCTTTCAATCAATAAGCCTCTCTTCTGTCCCTATCTTTTACATGATCTAGCAAATTTTTGGCATGATGTCCATTCTTTCCATGTCCTTACACTTTGGATTCCTTGATATGAATGCCCTTTTGTGCTCAAAGTGGCCATAGAGTTGAAACCCTAGAGTAATGTAGGATCAAAGGCCCAAAAAGTCGAATTCAATAACCTCGATATTAATGAACCCTTATCATGATTACAATGACCCATCACTGCATGATGACCCATTTTGGGTTCTCTGTGTCTCGTTATGACTACCGTAGAGCCTTTGTAGTCATGATAGCAACCTTAGAACAAAAAATTGTAGTTTTAGACTCTTTGGACACTCGATGGCTTAGTTTGACCTAATTTGACTCAACATAACCCTTTTCACTAGAGTTGATCAATTTTGCATGGTTGGACTTAGCTCATGTAGCACCCAAAAAAAAAAACCAAAAAAACAAAAAAACAAAAGAAAAAAAAACAGAGAAAAGAAAAAAAAAGTCAAACCCATCCCCTGCTTTATTGTCTCATACTTCCTCCCTCACGAAACAAAAAAGGAAAAAATTTAGGGTTTTTTGTGACTCAATGTCCAAAAGTCGATTCAACCACAAAATTGATATAATTTCTTCCTCCTAAACTTGGATTAAATTTCTTCATTAATAGATTAAAATTTATTGTTGAGATTTGAGGAATTAAGTTTAGGGAACATAAACCTAGGAATTGTAATATGATGAGAATTGGGGAAAGTGTGAATAAAAATATTTTATTGATGCATGTGACATGAATTTAATGAATGTAAAATATAGATTAATTAATTTATGAAATTAAGATTCATATTATACTTGGAAAAATCAATTAACCCTAACCCTATAAGTGATTACAAATGGAATTAGCGTTGAATGTTATAGATCAAGACATTTGGAATCTAAAGTGTGACTAAATATCGAATTGGTTATAAATTGGGAGTGATTACCCTCCTAGGAAGTGAATGGATAGACTATTGTACTTTTAAATGAGAAAAATGGTTTCGAAATTATTTTATAAATGATATTTTTATGTATACAAATATTTGTGATGTTGGGATGTCCCGAAATGAAATTTTGAAATATCTATACATCTAATGTATTTATGAATAAATTCGTATCATGTTTTGTTAGAAATTATAATCATGAATATTGTGATATGTTTTGATAACTTATTTATTAAAATCATGCCATATTGGATGATATCGTAATATTTGTGAAATGATGGTACATGTGATGTAAATAGTTATAGTCATTCCCTCTATGGAGTGACCTGACAAAATACCATAGTTATCGCTGGAGGTGGACATAGTCTTCTGAGCCCCCATCGGATTACCTGGTTGCACCACTGGGGAGGTACCGAGTCAATGCCAAGGAAGGGGGAAGTAGTATTATGAAACAAATGAATCAAAAACCCTTTGGAGAATTTCCAGCCGGATTCGCCCAAACTTTTGGGTGGAAGTGTTTTCTTTAGAGAGACCCCATGATTTATAGAAAATATGAACTTATGGATGGATTCTTTTAATTAACAGGATTATTTGAAATTACCTAAAATTAATTAGCTGTTTGAACTTTAAGATTGATTTATGGAAAATATGAACTTGTGGATGTATTTTTTTAATTAATAGGATTATTTGAAATTATCTAAAATTGATGAGTTTTTTTAACTTTATGATTTTAATATTCCCACATTCACTACTTATTTACTGTCACAACCATGCTATTGCATACCACTAATTGAGTATTTTCACACTCACCCATCTTTCTTTCATTTTTCTCAGAAGAAGCTTAATTTTGGAATTCTAGCTGACCCTAGTGCCAGATTTTGTCGAGCCCGAGGTTTTATGAGGCATCCTATTTCCGGTATTAACTCTTGTTTCGGTTGAGATTTTGAGAAAATTAGTTGGACCCATAAAGAGAGTAAATACATATTTTTTGTAATTGTATTTGAAACTCCATTTTGTCAACCAATTGGATTATCAAATTTAAATTTGTACTCGTATATTTTATATTTTCTTTCACTAGATTAGAACTTATGGAAATTTTATTGGAAATGTTTTATTACCCAGGCTAGTCTTATGCATGTATTGGATCTAGAATGGTCAGATTGGCCTTATGCGTGCCTTTTGGGACAGGGATGGACTGAGCTGGCCCTTTGGACTTTGCTGAGTTATTTCAAAATGGATGGATACTAATGAATATCTTGCGCTATCTGGGTGCATGGATTGGACTAATCTATATTTTGGGGTGATGCAGTGATTGTTGTGTGCTCGATTTGAGAGTCGGGACATAACAATTTTTTTAGTTTTAGAGCTAGGTTCGGCTCTAAATGTTTTGAAAGTTCAAATGAATTGTTCCAAACACTTTAAAAGATTTTCAAATATTTTCGAAAGATTGGATGTTCAAAATATCTTCGGATGGTTCTAAAAGTCTTCTATGGGTCCAAGGACATTGGCACACCTCTTGAAATAGGTGCCTAGTATCATCTTAGTATAGTAAGCTAAAGGTAGGTTTTCTTTTGTAGACCATAATGTCTCCTCCCAGAAGAATGAGGAATATAAACAAAATTTCTTCTCAAGAGTATGAAGATGAGTCATCCTTCCATGTTCTACCTCCTCTAACACCTACTCACCTGGCTCCTCCAACTGGGATTTTCAACCACTACTTGATGCTCTCTTACAATGGACCGAGTTGTGAAATGCATAAGGTGTGCATCTTCAAGTTCCACCTCAAGTCCAATTTCTTCCCCCACATCCCAATCCAGTGGTTCCACCGGTCCCTCCTATGGTGCTGGTAATGCGTCCTACTTCGTTAGCTACACTGTCTACCTGGCCACCCATTGAATTGTCCAAATTGTTGAAGACAGCTAGACAACTTGGGTGTGTGACTTTCTCGAGATTCAACAACCCTATGGTGACTAAGAAGTGGATCAAGAGGGTTTAAGAAGCAATAGCGGACATGAGAATTGACAATAAGATGAAGATTACAATGGCCATAAGATTGTTGGATGAGGATGCTAGTACTTAGTAGGATAGTGTGATTGAGAGATCAACTACACACTTTACCTGGAATGAATTCCCTAGAGAACTTGATGAGAAATTCTATATCCGATTTGATCGGAATTTAAAATGGAGAGAATTCCTCCACCTCTGTCAAGGAAATAAGTTGGTAGCAGAATACGAAGCGGAGTTTGGAAGCTTGTTCTCATTTGCTTTAGAGATAATATCCTCTGAGAAGTATAGGCATTTCAAGTTTGAGGATAGCTTGAATCTGAATATCTGAGAGAAAATGTTAGTTATGGAGGATTACTCTTGCCAAATGTTCTACGGTTGGCCTAGAGAAAGACCAGGTTAGGGAGCACCATGGGAAGAAGAAAAGGTCCGGGTTTACTTTAGGCCAAAACTCCAGAAAGAGCAAGATCACGGGCTCATATAATGACGATTCTATCTCAGGGTCGGTTGACACTCCCCAAGGCCATTCATTCTTCAAAATAAATGTTCCTAGTGGCAGTGTTGGATCAAGAGTAAGGCCAAGAGAAAGCAAAAGAGTTCCTTGAACAAATTGCAAAGGATACCACTTGGGTCCATGTAGGGGACCAGGAGATGTTACCAATGCAAGAAGGAGGGTCACTTTCGGTACTCTTATCCCAAGTTGAATGCCAAAAGGCAAGGAAACCAATAAGTTTGGGGTCGTTCTAATGGCTCCAAAGGTGGCCCAATTACTACTTCAGCATCTCCCACCAGTGTTACGTCGAGAACAGGATGGAAAGCAGCATCAAAGCCACCCCTTACTCAATGCTTTCAACAAAAGGCCCAAGCGAGGATTTATGCCATTACTAGCGAGGAGGCTCAAAACAATCCAAATGTGGTCATAGGTAAATCCCCCTTAAATTAGAGTGTAATGAATTAGAAAATATGATATTATTGTCATATAATTTATAGTTTGAAATTTAGCAAGAGGTAATTTCAATTTATGACCATAGAGTTACTCCGAGTAGGTACCACTTAGTGGGGCGATATCTAATAATGATCGAGAACCTCAAAGGGCCATATGGTTTGTTCAACAAATTTTGTTTAGTCCATGACTATGATTGTGTTTTACAAATTTATTTACAAATTTTGATTAATTCATATTATCAGGTATGATGAATATTTTTTATGCTGAGGAATGGGTGCACATAGAAACTGGGTTCAATAACTCATTCATGAGTACAGTGTTTGCCAAACTTTCAAATAGACCATTGAATCTGTTGGAAGAGGAGTTATTGATTATTACACTGTTAGGTGAACAGTTGGTCTGAAATTATGTGTATAGAGGCTGTAAGTTAAAGATAAGGAAAGTAACTCTTGAAGTGGACTTGATTCTATTAGAGATAGGAGATTTTGACGCTATTTCGAGTATGCAATGGTTGCATCTTCATCCATTAGTGAATTGTTTCACGAAGGAATTGGAATTCCAGAAATCAGGGTGTCTGATACTTATCTTTGCTAGCGAGCGTTGAGTGTTGCCAAGTTATTTGATTTTGGCCCTTGAAGTACAAAGACTAAAGCACAACAGGATGCAAAGCCTATATCGCCCATATACCACGGTAGAGAGTCTGAATTTGAACAATGTTCCTGTAGTGAATGAGTATCTGGACATTTTTATGGAAGAGTTGCCTAGGTTGGCACCGGTTCAAGAGTTCAACTTCCCCATAGACTTGGTCTTTGGTACCGTACATGTAACACCGACACTGCGGTGTCTATAATTTAATTATATAGAGGGAAATTTTATTTATTTAAATTGAATTTTGATTTTGGAGTATTTAAATTAAATTTTTGATATATTTTAATTTGCTGAATTTGAGAATTGAAGTAAACCCCGTTTTTACAAAAAATTTAAATTTTAGTAAGGTGTAGGTGTGAAGACATATATATATATATATATAAATATATATAAAAAACAGAAAAAAAGAAGAGAGAGAGAGGAGATGCTGCATTTTGGAGTAAAACGCAGCACCCCCCATTATTTCCAATTAGGGTTGGAAACCCTAAGTCCTTTCTCTCTCCCTCTCTCTTCCTCTTTCTCTCTCACCCCGACTCTTCACCTTCCCGCGGGTGTACTTCCTCCACCATGATCGATCGCTAGCCCCGCCACCTCTCTCCACCTCGAGCAACCACTCCACCACCACCATCTTCTTCTTCTCTCTCTCTACTTCACTCATGGTCTCTCTTTCACTGTTTCTCTCTCTCTCTCTGCTGCTCACTCTCTCTCTATCTCTCGCGATCTCCCTCCCTCTTGATTGTACTTCGTTGCGAGCCTCCATGCACGCCACCACCATGAGCGTACCACAGCCGCTGCAGCTCCTCCCTCCCGCTAGTGTGCCGCAGCGCGATCCTCCCTGCACTAGTGCTCATACGCCGTAGCGCGCGCTTCCCCATGCAAGCGCACCACAGCCCAAGCATGAGCGCGCTTGCTCGAGAACGCACCTGTGCACAAGCGTGCTCCAGCCTACTAGCGCACAAACCCACGAGCATACTGCAGTCCAGCTTGCGAGCGCACGTGGCAGCCCTCAAGCCCACTAGCCCACGAGCATGCCAGCCGGTGAGCCCACCAGCCCGAGACAGCCCACAAGCCCGCGCAGCCCATGCAGCCCGCGAGCCCACTGGGTCGGAAGCCCACTACGGACCACAGCCCGTAATAGCCCGTGACAGTCCGCAAGTCTCTACGTAGGTAACTAACTCAGGGTTTTGATTTTGTTCTAAGTGTTTTTGACCTAACTAATAAATCTGTCTTGATAGGGGGCATTGTAGATTTTGGAGTGATCGAGGAGACATTTGGACGAAAGTCTGTGCTCCGAGAAAACCCTAGGTGAAAAAATTTCTTACCCATTCGATTTAATTGAATGAATGTTAGGGTTAAGTTTAGAAATAAGGAGAAATGGTTGGTGTGCAGGTGCTGCGTGCCCTACACATGGGCGCTGCGCGCCCTGCACATGGACCCTGCACATGGGCACTGCGCGCTACACAGAGGAGCACTGGGCTGTGGCCGTACTGGCCCTTGGGTGCGAGCGAGAGATTTGATTGATGTGAGCCCTGTGCGGGATTGGTTGAGTACCAACACTTAAGTTTTGTAGACATGTTGTAAGCACGAACAAAATATAAGGAATTAGGGTAGGGTTCTAAAGGATTCGAACTACGTTATTTGAATACGTGTATTAGAAGTGATAGCCTATTTCTTATAACTGCGTAGGTTTGAAACTTGCTGATTATATATATATATATATATATATATATATACATTCATAGGTGTTGAGTGCCTTGATTTAAGGGAACACTTTTCTTCGCCTTGTGGTATCATTAGGAAGTGCGCTACCCTCCCCCATACGGTGAGTGAGATTTATTTCAATGCCTTTATTTAATATGTAAACCCTGTTTTATAACATTTTGATAAATGAGTATGATTTGTCGTGTGCTTGAAATGTTTTGACTGGTTTTGGAACTGACTTTTTGTGAACCGATGGAGTGTCCAAAAATTGGGTTGAATTATGAAATTATGCATCCATGTAGTTGAAATGTATAATGTGCCATTTTATGCTATATATTGGATTTGGTTTGTGAACTTGATTACAGCACATTCTTGATATGATATTGATTTTGGCCTTGAGGGCTTTGGTATGTATTGTTCTGTAGCTACAAAGGACACCGTGAGAGGCGTTTAGGTGGCGTCCGGATATGCCTAGGCCTGGGGTATCCTACGAGTTGTCTTGATTTTATTAACAACGCGGTACTAGCCAGGTTGAACCCGAAAGGGGGGAGGATTTGGATACTCTCTTCAAGTTTAACACCTGGACGAGGTCTGTCGCCAACGCCGGGGTAGAAAGCACTTTAAATAAATTTGCATATAACACTCCCGGTGTGCCTGTCATAGGTTGAGGTAGACCTCTGCTAGGACACTTTCGGCTGGCAGCTCTATGATTTTTAATGATAGTGCTTTGGATGTATATTTGACTTGATAGCGCATGCAAATGATATATTGTTGAAATAAAAAGTATGATAATTTGAAGTATGATTTGTATACTTACGTTTTGACACTCCAGTTTCACAATTCTTATTAGACGATTGCATTGACCCACTCACTCACTGAATATTCTTCCCTGAGTACTCACCCCTCATTTCCCTTCTTGTTTCAGAGATAGTATTTGGCAAGGAGCGTTACTTTTAGGACGCTTAGTATTATTGAGAGATCTGGTCTGAACAGGAACAGTCATTGTACATTTTCGCTACAATTTCGTGAGTTAAAAATTGTATTGATAATGTATATGTATTTTGAAGTCTATAGATGACCATTGTATAATTCTGGGATAACTGTACAAATATGGATATTTAAATTATGGAACTCTCATGTTATTGCATAACACATGCATTGAGGCAATTTCTATTCATTGTGTATGTTATTTGGGAATGTGTCATGTCCTAGAAGTGTACTTTAGGACCGCTCGGTGCTACCTCTAAATTACAGGAGGGGCGACTAGCGGCTATTCATGCCTTTGACGGGGGCATGGCAGCAGAGGTCTGTGGTTAAGACTGTGGAAATTCGTTTTATTAGCCTTGCGTTGTCCTGGATTATGCGGTATGGATGTGTTGGTCTGATGTTGAGATTTGATTTATGTATTGTGAGGTCGGGTTGGCCCTATTGTACAGGTAGCAGGTTGATTGCTATATGGGAGACCTCTGATATGTGGGGAGGTTCTACCCGATTTTCTATAAAAATACAGTGACATTCAGGACAACGGACGGCTGCTCACGATCCCGGTTCGGGGCGTGACAGCACCAATTTCTATTCCTTTGTATCAAATGGCACTGGCAGAGTTGAAGGAATTAAAGGTTCAGCCCCAAGAGTTGCTGGACAAGGGATTCATCCAACTGAGTACCTCACCTTAGGGTGCTCTGGTTCTATTTATGAAGAGTAGGATGCAACCCTTTGGCTATGCATTGACTATCAGCAATTCAATAAGACAACGATCAGGAACAAGAACCCCCTCTCGAGAATTGATGATCTTTTCGACCAACTTCAAGGGGTTAACGTGTTCTCAAAGATAGATTTAATATCAGGTTGCCATCAATTGAAAATCAAGGGTGTTGATTTACATAAAACCATGTTTAGGACACAGTATGGGCACTGCGAGTTTCTTATAATGCCCTTCAGGTCGACAAATGTTCCTGTAGCTTTCATGGAACTTATGAATTGAGTGTTTCATTCCTAGATTAACAAGTTTGTCATTGTTTTCATTGACGAAATCTTGGTGTATTCCAAGAATGATGAATAGCATTCCGAGCATCTCTGGATCGTAATGCAAACTCTTAGGGAGAATGAGTTGTATACCAAGTTCTATAAGTTTGAGTTTTGGTTAAGAGAGATTGCCTTTTTGGACCACATGGTTTTCGAGAATAGAATTTTTGTAGACCCGAATAAAGTGGATGTCATACCTCAATCATCAGACTAGACACGCGACAAACGCAGTGATACCTTGACCACGTTTGGGCTTCACCCCGTGATCCAAGGTATCGCAAGACATTATCCAATAAAATACCTAATCATGCACAAAGACCATTCTGGTCCATCACAAATTTTCATTCACACATAATTCGGCCCATTTGGCAATCAACACTCATAAATATATGCAGAGGCCATCTCTGCCATCCAAGATTCATAAGGCATGCATGGGCCATCCCGACTATCCAACATCTATAAATAATAAATCAAGGGTTCCAAATAAGTTTAAACGATGAGTTAAAAAAAAGTAAATAAAATCAAATATTTCAAAAGTTATAAAAGTTTACAAAAGGGGCCTCCAAAGGTCTAGTTACAATCTTCAAAATAACCAAACCAAAACTAATACCTATAGAAGAAGTTGATTCAATCAACTTCTTCGAGTGAGTAGTAGATACCAAATGACATCCTCATTCTATGTGTCCTCTATAAAATAAACAATGCGAGGTTGAGTATAAAATATACTCAATGTTGATATGCATGTTGTACATAAATAAGATTTATATGGTGGATATATCAAATATATATTTTTCAAATCATCATATCATTCTCAAAACTATTCAATAATAAATAGATTGCCAATCATCATGATTCAATATCAAATGCATCCTTTTCAAATAAAGGGCTACAAAAATCATTATTTTCAACAAAAGTTTACCACGATCTAGCGTGGGATAGTCAAGGGGTTTTAATAATTTAATTTCACAAATACTCTTATCCTTGGCATTGGATGTGGTGTTTTATTGACAGTGTAGCCAACTATCCCATGACCTTATTTATAATATTTGGCCATGGAAGCACCGTACATGTTCGGCTATATACCATGTTTTACTAATCATACCACGTTACACTGTTGGGTCGCACCATAGAGAGAAATGACTAGTTATTTAATAGGGGTTCAACTCTCACTCCAAGTCAATCATATGCACCATTTCATAAAATTCATATTTCCATTTCATATGCTATCAATTTAACATATGCTTAATAATAGTCAATATGAAAATATATTCAACATTAATAAATGAACATGACATATTTGATTATTCAAAACATATAGAATACATAAGAGTTCAAAATTCAATTCTTGAAATATTCCACACATTAAATCACATAAATTCAAGTTTCGAAAATCATTTAGAAAATTCACTAAAAGTATTTTTCTCGTTTAAGTAAAAGCATGAAACCACTCACCTCTTGGGAGAGTATCCATTCCTAAAATTCCAACAAAATAAGAATTATCCCTCCTTCAACATTTTCAATGCCTTAACCTAATTCATTGGTCACAAATTAATGATTATGTCTAAATTCGACATGAGGGTTAATTGGTATCCTATTACCAATTCATAACCTCAATATCCTAGATTCCATAATTTCTCCATTTCTCTCCAATATTATACACTAGCCACAAAATCCACTAATTTTATTTGAAAATTCTTTAACCCTCAATATAATTCACAAAGTCTAAATTTCTAGAGTTTACACATATATGTTCCAAAACCACCATTGACATGTAGATATCACCAATAACATAATTTAATTCAAAATTTATGTCAATTTCTATATATACAACCTAGTGTTAAAAATCCTACATTTGCCAAAAAGTATATATTGAACAATAATTCACATAAAATTGAAATATTATCATAAATCACATGGGGGAAGCGTTTTACCTCAACTCATGTCACAAATTTCACCACCAATTTCATCCCAACAAAACTCTAATTTTTCTTGTCACTCTACAAAAATTTCCAAAAATTGTATAAATCATCAATACAACTATAAATAACTCAATTAGGGTATGTAAGTTTTTCTTCTTTTTGTGCAATCACCCGTTCATTTTGCATCAATATACAACCCAACCCTGGTCAGGTAGTGTCAGTAAACACCACATAATCACCACTGCTAGTAGGAAAGGTAAGAATCGGAGTGGATGTGAATCTTTTCTTGAGTTCATCAAAACTCCCTTCGCAACTGTCATCCCACTTAAATTTAACTCATTTCTGAGTTAAGTTGGATAACAAAGGCATGATCTTAGAGAACCCCTCAACAAATCTCCAGTAATACCCTGTCAATCTAAGGAAGTTTCTCACTTCGGCGACATTTTTAGGTTACTCCCACTTCAATATGGCTTCCACTTTCTTCGGATCAACAAATATCCCATCCTCGAATACCACATACTCCAAAAAACCGATCTCCCTTGGCCAAAACTCACATTTAGAGAACTTGGCATATAGCTTCTTCTCTAAAAAAGATTGCAACACTATTCGGAGATTTCTGCTCCTCATTATTCTTGGAATATACCAAGATATCATCAATGACGACTATGACGAACTTCTCAAGATAAAAGTGGAAAATCTGATTTATCAAGTCCAAAAGTTGCGGGAGTATTGGTCAAACCAAAAGCCATCACTAGGAGCTCATAGTGGCCATACCGCATTCTAAATGTGGTCTTGTGAATGTCATCCCCTTTTATTCTCAACTGGGGGTACCCCGACTTCAAATCTTCTTACATAATATCGAAACCCTTGAAATTGATCAAATAAATCGTCAATCCTTGACAACGGGTACTTGTTCTTCTTGGTTACCTTATTGAGATACCTATAGTCTATACACAACTGGAGATTGCCATCTTTCTTCTTCACAAATAAAACCGGAGTACCCCAAGGTGAGGTACTCAGCCAGATGAACCCTTTTTTTCAATAACTCTTGGAGTTGCACCTTTAGTTCCTTTAACTCTATGGGTGGAGGGATCGAGATTGGGGTAATACTGAAAGCCAAGTCAATAGCAAAGTTGAACTACCAAACTAGAGGTAACCTAGGTAACTTTTCTGGAAATACTTTTGGAAATCCTCACTACCAGAGCATTAGCCCAATTCGGACTATTCATTGTGGTGTCGATGATGTGTGCTAGGTAAGTTTCATACCCCTTATGCACTAACTTCCTCGCCTCCATAGTCAAGATCACAAAACTCGACAAAACCTACCGCTCACCGACAAATACCACCGTCAGATGCCCCAGTCTTTGAAATGTCAGCTCTTTCGTAAAACAATCAATTGAAACCCGATGGAGATGTAGCCAATACCATACATAGCATTACATCAAAATTTACCATTTCCAGTGATATCAAGTCTACCTTAAGAGTAGCTTCCTCAATCACCTATGATAACCCTAGTATACGTCATTTCTCATTAATTGTTCTCCCAATGGAGTGATCATCAATAACTCTTCTTCAAGAGGGGTCAAGGGTTGGTTGGAGTGCTTAATAAACTGTACTCATAAATGAGTTATTAAAACCTGTGTCAATCAGCACTCGTGTATCAACTATAGAAGTACTCACCATACCTAATAAAATAAACCACAAACATTTATCAAACCATAATACATACTCTCAAATATGACATTCAAGAGTATTTCATCCTATATCTCAATCATAAACAATTCCACATTGTTATGCCAATTAAACAAGTATCCCAAACTCATACCATCAAAATGTTGGCCCAGAGGCCAAAATTACTATTAAGTTCCCCCACTATTTGGCCAAACAAGGCATAATAAAAGGAGATCCTTGGTCACAATTGAGTAACTTTTTACTGACCGATACATCACTCGAGTGAACTCTATGGGTCAATACCTAACCATTCATCTCTACTCAATTTCACAATTTCCTAATAATGATCACATCAATACATATCTTGCAATTTCATTTTCTAACCATCACTTAATGATATATATCATCATGATGCTTCAAGGTCATAACTATGCGTCTTTCGTGTTATAACTCTAAATGCTCAAGGTTTATGTTTAGTGATGTACTTGTGACTGCATTCAGGTTAGTTGGGGTCTCCTCATTTGTCATCACATAAATCCCAGTCTGAGTTCTTGGTTTAGGGTATTAGGGAGGAGCAACCACCCGTATCGCTCCCGATCCTAGTCCTTGGTATCGTGTTTGCCGAGGGTGTAGGAGCTCCTAACTGATCACCTCATGAGCCACTCAGGTGATCTCGACTCATTTGACCCTGTTGTCTGTCTAGACCCCATTTGGGCAAGCATTTCGAAAGTGTCCCTTTTTTTTTCATAATGGTAACTTCTCTGGGGCTCCTTGCATATGCCGAGATGGAATCTCTTGCAATTTGAGCATGATTCTTTTGCTTCTGTCTAATTTACTCTTGAAAGTGGCACTATGGGTGGGAATGTCAAAATGAGAACATCGTTGGCTTTGCGAAAAGCCAATAGATCCCAATAAGGATGTACCTCCATAGGAGCCTAAACTCCTACTTTTCTTAGAACCTTGGCCCAAGGAAAACCCAAATCTCTTCTTCTTTCCTTTTTATCTCAAGCGTTTCCCTCTTCCTCTACTATTTTCTCGACCCTAAAGGTCAATTCCAATGCTTCCTTGAAAGAGTGTGCATGGGTGATAGACATTTTCCTATGAATATTCAAGTTCTACTCTTTTTGAATCTGAAACGGAGGCATTCTTTGGAGGCCATCATCTCCAGATCCAAAAAGACCAAACTTCTCAACTCCGTCTCATATTCCGCCACCATCTTATTGCCCTGGCAGAGATGGAGGAATTCCTTCCTCTTCACATCCCAATAGGATTGGGTGCACTATATTCTATCAAATTCCCAAAGGAATTCGTCCCATGAGATGGTTGTAGATGACCTTTACTGCACGTTATTCCACCAAATATAGCCATCCTCTTCCAACAAATTCACTACCACCATGAGTTTCATCTCATTTTCAAGTCTCATATCTGCCATTCCCACATACAGTTGATCCAACTCTTGGCCACCGTGGTGTCACATATCCCCAAGTGTCACGCCCCGATCCTCGATCCAAGGCATGAGCAGCCGCCACGCTATCCCGGATGCTGACATTAAATTCCCAACCATCAACAAACAAACAGACATAACCTCCCCATAAATCGGATGTCCATCCTATATCAAAATCCCATCAATTAATAACATATCAATGTATAAAGGCCAACCTGGTAAATCATCAACACAACCAACCAATCCACATTGCTGTCAACATCCAAAATAACGTAAGGCTAATCCAGTCATATCCACAGACCTCTACTACCATACCCCCATCAAAGGCATGAACAGTCGCCAGTCACCTTTCCTGTGATTTAGAGATGGCACCGAGCGAACGTAATAGACAATCCTAGACATGACACATTTCTCAAAGTGATTGAACACAATAGTACAATCTTGCCTTAATACAATACAATAAAATGAGAGTTACAATAATATGTACAATTCTTTACATACAGTCATCCCTTTGATATACATGTATAATGGTCTATCTACAATCCCAAATATACAAATATATATATATATATATATATATCATCCCATATCTTTAAACACAATCCTGCGGAAGAATGGTTAACACTATACCCAGGTCCGATGTCTCCAACAAAACCTCGTGCACTACTATGTTGCAACGCGTCCTACTATAGCTATCTCTATGGAACAGAAAGTGAGGGGTGAGTATTATAGGGAATACTCAGTGAGTTAGAGGGTTTATATAAGTGTGTTCAATGTGTTGATGAAAAATGGAGTGTCAAAATGATTCAATAAATCCACAAATCCGCATAATGTATGAAAATAGTGCATAATAAACAATTCATCATAAATCATTCTTTTTCATACATTTCAAATATATATGCATCCATATCAATCGAATCACACAGTATAGAGCATGCCAAAATTAGTTGCTGGCAAAGGTCGACCACGACCAATGGCAGGCGCATCGGGGGTTTTTATATGCAAAGTTAGAAAATGCTCTTTACCCCGACGTTGACAACGGACCTTATCAGGTGCTAGACCAGGGCGTTATCTAGTTCTCCCCCTTTTGGGTTCAACCCAACTAGTACCGTGTCGAGTCCTAATATCATATACAATGTTTGGGGATACCTCCTGTAGAAGCATATCTGCGCACAATGGGTGCCTCTGCAAACGTCATTCGTAGCTACGGCATACCCAACTCATTGGCGTATCTCATCAATCATATCATCATGGCATGCATAAAGGCCCTCGGCTGATAACATAATATCATCATAATGTATGTGTCATGCCAACATTTATCAAACCACATCAAACATTTCTCATAATTGATTTCATAAAATTATATGCATATCGATGCAATGGCATGATTTTTTATTTCGTAAATCATTTGGTTGCATATTTCATAATAAAATCATGTTGTAGACACTCCAATGATTCACAAAACATTTCACAAATCCATTCCAAAAATCATAGCACACCATCATAATTCATGCTTGCATTGAAAAGCATTTTAAAACATGTTGTTATGCATTGTACATATAATATAATAAATCTCACTCACAGTATGCGGGAGGGTACGCCACTCCCGGCATAAATCTCGAGGCACATAAAAAAATAATCCTCTCAGATCACCAACAAAGCTCTATAAACACAATATAGAATATCTGTCACTTAAGAGATCATATGATGCGTATATAATAACGTAAATGTGATGCAACCCTAGTTATCAACAAAGGTAGGGTTTTCAAGTTCTATTCTTGCGTCATTTTAGGGAATTGACCATAAGTTCCTCAACCGGGGTCAGAATTGGGAAGTTTCAATTTCTATGGTTGACTTACATAAAAACTCACACTTTTTGTGTTGAACTTATCTCCAAAATCTCAGTGAAAGATTTCTTAAAGTCTACATTTTCAAACCAATCTAAATCTCACTCTCTATTCTGTACGATTTTATCAACTTTCCCCTATCTCACAATCCATTTATGCAAAGACTCCGATTTTTGACTATGTTGTAGTCAAGACACAAGGCTACAACTTCTTAGTTGGGCACTTTCTCAGATTCCTAGTGCCTGAAATAGCAACATTTTGCCCACATTACATTTTAGAAGTCTATTCTGATCAATTTTTAGAACAACCATCACAACATTTAACACATAACTCCAAATTACCTAAAATTGTTTTAGTACCTAGAAGACACATAACCTTACATTTTTCTTGTTTTGGGTTTCTACCAATTATGCCTAGAAGGGGTCTGAAATTGACCACCAAAATCTCTGCTCAGTTTTGGCCGAGAAACAGAATCGTTTCTGCATAGTTTTGGGAGGTTTTGTATAACTCTTGATTCCCTCAGCCGAATTGGCTGCAATTGTCACTGTAGGTGGATACAAGGGTGATCTACAACTTTCCTTCTTTGTGTTTTTGCAAACAAAGGCTGGAAGGGGGTCGTGCAATGCTACTATTTTTAGCATTGGAAAATGGAGGACCCTCTGACGAGTTTCAGAAGAATGGCTGTAACGATTGACACAGGGGTCTAATTGAAGTGATCCTTACCTCATTCGAAAGCTAAGACATGAATCTAAAATTCTTTCAACTAGCACAAGATCTGAATCTATCAGGAAGGGGCTTGAAAACTTAAGTGAATATTGCTGCCGAAATCAGGGCAAAAATGGAGGACTGAACAGGGAATTAGTTTCATGTGTAAAAATTTCATGTGTAAAAATTTCATGTGTAAAAATCAGGGTAAAATTCCATCTCTACTCAGAATGCAAAGGTTCTTATCTCATTTTAAAGCTTTGAATGTCTAGTTTTATGTGTAAAAATTTCACTCAATTCGCCTATTCACAGAAAATGCTATAGCCTAAACATTACAACCTGTTCAGACTTCCAAAATCCCAAAAATTCTGTCATGACTTCGAATTCGTCTACCCTAGTTTTCTTAGCAAACTTTCTGCTTTATGCCTAAATTTTGGATATGTTATACGAGAGGTGGTGGGTGTTTAGCTTATGATGTGCAGGTTGTTTTGAGCCATACAAGTGCAGATCTCCTTCTCCCTTGAAGCCCTCGGCCCCTTCAAACTTTACCAAGCAATCCTTCTCCGTTTGATCTAATTTTTGGATATGTTATACCTTGGCATGAGAGATGATGATACATGAAAAAAAATTGGGGTGTTGTTTGGAAAAAATCGGGGTGTTGTTTGGAAAAAATCACTTACCTCTTGCCTAGAAGCTCACGGCCATGGAGGAAGACTAGAGAGCATTTGTGTTCTTGCCTTTTTACTTGGACGTTGAAGTGTTTGGAAGGAGAAGGAAAGGTTAAGTGTTTTTAGCTTTGTCAAGATTTTTCCCCAATGAATCCTAGCCTTCCAATATTTGTGAGGTAAATTCCTAGCCCTAGGATTATTTGGCCACACAAGCAAAGGCCATTTTTAAGTCAATTTCTAACCCTAGTTAAGTTTAATTAATTTAATTCTAATTAGATTTAACCATTGTTAATTAACTAGCATTAGTTTCTTCCAATCATGTAGTGTCACTTGTCAAGACCACACAAAGTCCAATAAAGTGGATTCACACATTCCAAAAAAGTGATTGCATACACTTCAAGAGCATTAAATGCTTGTCCTTTGTGCTTATCCACTCGTTGACTCGTGATCCAAGACAGTCAAAGTTACTATTCATCTCGAAAATTTTTAAAATCACACACGGAACCCAGGATTTTGTACTGAATCCAATGCCGCCGGTTTCGTATAAATCTGAGATCGTTTGGTTATCCAAACGTCTTTCGGAGTGAACGAAGTCCGCGATCGGTCAAAATTTGACCTAGACCTCAAAACGCATGGAATCTCACTATGGACTCCATTTTAGGTGTAGATTCCAAAAATATAGGTTTTAAGTAGAAATGAGACTGTTTACTCGGTCAAATTTTGATTTGGCCCACAAATTTAGGGTTTATCTGGTGAAATATAGGGTACCGAACACTTTTGTGTTACGTCTTAAATTTTGATTTTTTATCTCGGGCATTCAGTTTTAAAGTGAATTTAGCGCGTATAAACCACACGACGTCAATTTTGCACGTGTGGATTTAATTTTGGCTCGGTAGGGTAAATTCCCATCCTACCGGGTGAGTTTTGGAAAATTTCTTAAAATCTTATTTTAACTTATGAAAATCATTAGTTAGTCTAAATTTGGCTTCTTAGAAAAATTTAAGCAATTTCGCACAGGTTGATTTTGATTTAGTTCGGTAGGAGCTCATTTCTCGTCCCCCGGCGAGTAGTCATCGAGCACTCCCAAACAAACGATATGGTTTTGCCCAAATCCAAGTTTTATTAACTTTCTAGGGTGATTTTGCACGTGTAATTTCATTGAACTCGAAATCGTATGCGTAGATTTCAAGATGGTCCGGAAGGGTCCCTTTTTGGCCCCCTAGGGCCATGCCCAAAATTCTTTTACGGCATTTTGGCTCGGAAAAATTTCTGAGTGATTTCCTATATGCATAAGAAGATGTATCATATATGGAGTAATAAGAAGTACAATATACAGTATACCGCGTATTGGTGTTACATTTCCTAACCCACTAAAAATAAATCTCGTCTTCGAGACTAAAGTGGACTATACATTAAACAAATTGGGGTACTGTCTCCTCATAGCCTTCTCAGGCTCCCAGGTCTCCTCTTCGACCTGATCACTCCTCCATAAAATGTGGACTAAAGGGACCTCCTTGCTCCGCAGCTTTCTAGTCTGCCGATCAAGGATGGCTACTAACTGTACAGGTAAACTCAGGTCCTCTCGCAACTCAACTGGCGGAGGCTCTAGAACATGTGAAGAATCAGGCATGTACTTCCTAAATACTGAGATGTGGAAGACATCATGAATGCGTGAAAGTTCATCCGACAGCTCCAATCTATATGCCACACTTCTGACCCTCTCAAGGATACGGAAGGGCCCAATATTCTTGGGGCTCAGCTTACCCCGTAGCCTGAATCAAATCACCCCTTTCTAGGGCGAGATCCGTAGGAAGACCATATCTCCCTCCTCAAACTCAAGTGGTCATCGCCTTTTATCAGCATAAGTTTTCTAACGATCCTGGGCGGCCTTCATCCGATCACGAATGACCCTTACTTTCTCTTTAGTTTCTTCCACTATCTTAACGCTGCTAAGTCGCCTCTCACCTACCTCATTCCAACACAGCGGAGTACGGTATTTCCTCCCATACAAGACCTCATACAGAGGCATGCCAATGCTCGCCTGATAGCTATTATTATAGGTGAACTCCACTAACGAAAGATACCGATCCCAACTCCCTCAGAAATCCATAACACATGCCCTAAATATGTCCTCTAAAATTTGAATGGTCCTCTCTGACTGACCATCTGTTTGGGGGTAATACACTGTGCTGAAACTCAGTCTGGTACCCAAGGCTTTCTACAGACTAGGCCAAAAACGGGAAGTAAATCTGGGGTCTTGATCTGATACTATCGATACTAGAACCCCATGAAGTCTTACAATCGTATCAATATAGAGGCGTGCCAATGTCTCAAGTAAGTAATCACTCCTAATCGGGATAAAGTGTGTGGACTTAATAAGTCGGTCAACTATCACTCAAATAACATCATGTTGTACCGAAGTCCGCGACAACCCCACTATGAAATCCATCGTGATATGCTCCCACTTCCACTAAAGAATAGGAAGGGGCTGTAAAGTGCCAGCTGGACACTGGTGCTCGGCCTTTACCTGCTAACATACAAGGCAATGAGCAATAAGCTCTGCAATCTCTTGTTTCATACCCGACCACCAATAACTGTCTCTGATGGTGCGGTACATTTTAGTATTGCAAGAATGTAAAGTATAGGCAGATGAATGGGCCTCCTCAAGAATAGCCCTGTGGGGATCACTATCTGCTGGTACACATACCCGATCTCAGAAAACCAACAGTCCATCCCTGTTAACTCTAAAGTCATCGATACGAGGCAATGGATATTAGTTCTTGATAGTGACTTTGTCTAACTTTTGATAATCCACACAAAGTCGAAGGGTACCGTCTTTCTTTTTCACAAATAGTACTGGTGCACCCTAAGGATCTACTATCATGGTACTCATGATCTCAAAAAGAAAGAAAGAGTACATAAACTCCTAAACAAAAGGATCTACTAGAGGATTACGCATGATTACATCTGGGTTTGCTTGAACGTCCTCCTGAGTCATAGCATACACCCAGGCCTGTGCTCTCGGCTGTTGCCGTAAAGGTCCTGGTACTGTATTGCTCCCGGCTGTAGTCCGTGGAGCAGTGTGTACTGAAGGTGCAGGTGCTCCCTGCTATCCTACCCGCAAACCACTCTGATAACTTGAAGTCGCCTGACCTCCGAGTCCTAAATCAGGACACGAACTCCTGATGTGTCCTGGCTTCCCACAATGGAAGCAAGTAATAGGTGCTCTACAGGCTCCCGAAGGGTGGTGCCTGCCACATCTGCGGCAAAGAAAGGGCCATTGAGCAATAGTCTGGCTCGTAGAACTGGGGGCTGGTGCTACAAACCCCTGTGGACATCGTCCCTGTCCAAAGTGTGCCGGGGTAAAGCTAGAGGGGCCTCTGTGAAAGCCTGAAGTCCTACCCCTCTTCAAACTCTGACCTAACTGTGCCCTAGTCCCCTTCTTTCTCTACTCTCTACTCACCCTTTGCTTACCCTCGGTGTGGACAATCTCTTCTGCACGGTAGGCTGAGTCAACTATCTCCGCGAAGGAGAAACTAGGAGTGACTGTCATGTACCTTCTAATATTCAAGTTGAGGCCGTCCTCAAACTTGAATCTCATTTGCTTCGGTGTAGCTAAGTCGGGGACAAAGGCAGTTAATCGTCTAAATTCTGCCTCGTACTCTACCACTGACCTAGTCCCCTGCTGCAAGCGAAGGAACTCCGTCCTCTTGCGGTCCTGCTGAAACTCGAAGAAGTATCTGCGGTTAAACTCCCTTAGGAAGTCATCCTACCGCAATGGCTCGGTAGCGTCATCACTAATAGCCTCCCACCAAGTGAGGGCATCTCCGTCTAGTAGTCTCTCTACTACTTGTAACCTATACTTGTCACCCAACCCCAAGTCTGTCAAGATCTGGCGGGTCCGGTTAATCCAGAGTTTTGCTGCTATAGCATCACTAGATCCCGCAAAGTTTGTGGATCTCAATTGTCGAGCTTTTTTAACTAGCTGAGTCAGCTCGTGGATGCGTCTAAGTATGGAGGAAGTAGTGTCACTCAGACTAGAGACTAAAGGAGGACCTGCCACCGGTGGAGGATCCGGTGCCGCAACTGTAGGTGCTGCAGGAGGAAAAGGCACTGCCGTAGGAGTCGGCACTGTCGTCGGTGGTGGTGGAGGTGGCATCTGAACCCCGTGGGAGGTGTACCACTCATACACCTGCCTAAACGCCTCGAGTGACGATGGTGGAACCTCAGCTATAGTACCCGGTTTGGCATGATTTAAGGATTAGGGTTAGTTACGTAGTAACTAACCCCCTAAAATGAATGAAATCATTGGTCTAAGAATTAATAGAAAATGACATACTAGGTTAGATACGAATCGTATCTAACCCTCTAAAATGAATTGAACTCATAAACCTAAGACCATATGATATGCAGGGATAAATATATGATTGTATGAAACTCTGATGCATCGAGGACTTTAAACATGTTTATGCTTGGGAAATGATTTACATAGACATAAAGCTCTTAACCTAGGGCTCTGATACCAACCAAACTGTCACGCCCCAATCCTCGATCCAAGGCGTGAGCAGCCGCCACGCTATCCCGGAAGCTGACATTAAATTCCCAACCATCAACAAACAAATGGTCAGAACCTCCCCATAAATCGGAGGTCCATCCTATATCAAAATCCCATTAAACAATAACATATCAATGTATAAAGGCCAACCTGGCAAATCATCAACACAACCAACCAATCCACATCCCCGTCAATATCCAAAATAACGTAACGCTAATCCAGTCTTATCCACAGACCTCTACTGCCATGCCCCATCAAAGGCATGAACAGTCGCCAGTCACCCCTCCTGTGATTTAGAGGTGGCACCGAGCGAACCTAATAGACAATTCTAGACATGATATGTTTCCCATGGTGATTGAACACAATAGTACAATCATGCCTCAATGCAATACAATAAAATATGAGTTACAATAATATGTACAATTCTTTACATACAGTCATCCCTTTTATATACATATACAATGGTCTATCTACAATCCCAAATATACAAATATATATATATATATATATATATCATCTCATATCTTTAAACATAATCCTGCGGAAGAATGGTTAACACTATACCCAGGTCCGATGTCTCCAACAAAACCTCGTGCACTGCTATGTCGCAGCGCGTCCCAGTATAGCTATCTCTGTAGAATAGAAAGTGAGGGGTGAGTATTATGGGAATACTCAGTGAGTTATAAGGTATATATAAGTGTGTTCAATGTGTTGGTGAAAAATGGAGTGTCAACATGATTCAATAAATTTACAAGTCCGCATAATATATGAAAACAGTGCATAATGAACAATTCATCATAAATCATTCTTTTTCATACATTTCAAATACATATGCACCCATATCAATCGAATCACACAAGTATAGAGTATGCCAAAATCAGTTCCTGGCAAACGTCAACGACGACCAATGGCAGGCACATCAGGGGCTTTTATATGCAAAACTAGAAAATGTTCTCTTCCCCGACGTTGGCAACGGACATCATCAGGTGCTAGACCAGGGCATTACCTAGTCCTCCCCTTTTCGGGTTCAACCTAACTAATACCGTGTCGAGTCCCAATATCATATACGACGTATGGGGATACCTCCTGCAGAAGTGTATCCGGACACAATGGGTGCCTCTGCAAACGCCCTTCATAGCAACGGCATACCCAACTCATAGGCGTATCTCATAAATCATATCATCATGGCATGCATAAAGACCCTCGGCTGATAACATAATATCATCATAATGTACGTGTCATGCCAATATTTATCAAACCATATCAAACACTTCTCATAATTGATTTCATAAAATTATATGCATATCGATGCAATAACACGCCTTTTTATTTCGTAAATCATTTAGATGCATATTTCACAATAAAATCATATTATGGACACTCCAATGATTCACAAAACATTTCACAAATCTATTCCAAAAATCATAGCACACCATCATAATTCATGCTTGCATTGAAAAGCATTTTAAAATATGTTGTTATGCATTGAATACATAATATAATAAATCTCACTCACAGTATGCTGGAGGGTATGCCACTCCTGGCACGAATCTCAAAGCACATAAAAAAATGCTCCTCTCAAATCGCCAACAAAGCTCTATAAACACAATGTAGAATATGTGTCACTTAAGAGATCATATGATGCGTATCTAATAGCGTAAATGTGATGCAACCCTAGTTATAGACAAAGCTAGGGTTTTCAAGTTCTATTCTTGCGCCATTTTAGCGAATTGACCATAAGTTCCTCAACCGGGGTCGGAATTGGGAAGTTTCAATTTCTATGGTTGACTTACATAAAAACTCACACTTTTCGTGTTGAACTTATCTCCAAAATCTCCGTGGAAGATTTCTTAAAGTCTACATTTTCAAACCAATCTAAATCTCACTCTCTATTCTGTCCTGTTTTAACAAAGTTCCCCTATCTCACAATCTTTTTATGCAACGACTTCGATTTTTGACTATGTTATAGTCAAGACACAAAAATACAACTTCTTAGTTGGACACTTTCTTAGATTCCAAGTGCAAATCCCTGACATAGTAACATTTTGCCCACATTATATTTTAGAAGTCTGTTCTGACCAATTTTTAGCACAACCATCACAACGTTTAACACATAACTCCAAATTACCTGAAATTGTTACAATTCCTAGAAGACACATAACCTTACATTTTTTATGTTTTGGATTTCTTCCAATTATGCCTAGAAGGGGTCTGAAATTGACCACCAAAATCTCTGTTCAGTTTTGACCGAGAAACAATATCGTTTCTGCAAAGTTTTGAGAGGTTTTGTATAACTCTTGATTTCCTTGGCCGAATTGGCTACAATTTTCACAGTGGGTGGATACAAGGGAGATCTATAACATTTCATCTTTGTGTTTTTGCAAACAAGGGCTGGAAGGGGGTCGTGAATGCTACTATTTTTAGCATTGAAAAATGGAGGACCCTCTGATGAGTTTCAGAAGAATGGCTGTAACTTTTGACACAATGGTCAGATTGAGGTGATCCTTACCTTGTTGGGAAGCTAAGACATGGATCTAAAATTCTTTCAACTATTACAAGATCTGAATCTATTAGGAAGGGGCTTGAAAACGTATGTGGATATTGCTGCCGAAATTAGGGTAAAAATGCAGGACTGAACAGGGAATTAGTGCAAAATACTTAAATTTGAAAAATCATATAAAATCCATCTCTACTCAGAATGCAACGATTCTTATTTCATTTTAAAGCTCTGAATGTCTAGTTTCAAGTATAAAAATGTCACTCAAGTTGCATATTCACAGAAAATCCTATAGCCTAAACATTACAACCTGTTCAGACTTCCAAAAACCCAGAAATTCTGTCATGACTTCAAATTCGTCTACCCTAGTTTTCTGAGCAAACTTTCTCCTTTTTGGCTAAATTTTGGATATGTTATACTAGAGGGTGGTGGATGTTTACCTTATGATGTGCAGGTTGTTTTAAGCCTTAGAAGTGCAGATCTCCTTCTCCTTTGAAGCTCTCGGCCTCTTCAAACTTCACCAAGCAATCCTTCTCCGTTTGATCTAATTTTTGGATATGTTATACCTTGGCATGCGAGATGATGATCCATGAAAAACAATTGGGGTGTTGTTTAGAAAAAATCACTTATCTCTTGCCTAGAAGCTCATGGCCATGGAGGAAGACTAGAGAGCATTTGTATTCTTGCCTTTTTGCTTGGACGTTGAAGTGTTTGGAAGGAGAAGGAAAGGTTAAGTGTTTTTAGCTTTGTCAAGATTTTTCCCCAATGAATCCTAGCCTTCCAATATTTGTGAGATAAATCCTAGCCCTAGGATTATTTGGCCACACAAGCAAAGGCCATTTTTAAGTCAATTTCTAACCCTAGTTAAGTTTAATTAATTTTCTAATTAGATTTAACCTTTGTTAATTAACTAGCGTTAGTTTCTTCCAATCATGTAGTGTCACTTGTCAAGACCACACAAAGTCCAATAAATTGGATTCACACATTCCAAAAAAGTGATTGCATACACTTCAAGAGTATTAAATGTTTATCCTTTGTGCTTATCCACTCGTTGACTCGCGATCCAAGACCGGTCAAAGTTACTATTTATCTCAAAAAATTTTTAAATCACACACAGGACCCTGGTTTTCGTACTGGGTCCAATGCCGCTAGTTTCGTGTAAATCTGAGGTCGTTTGGTCACCCAAACGTCTTTCGGAGTGAACGAAATCCGCTATCGGTTAAAATTTGACCTAGACCTCAAAACGTGTGGAATCTCACTATGGACTCCATTTTACGTGTAGATTCCAAAAATATAGGTGTTGAGTAGAAACAAAACCGTTTGCTCGGTCAAATTTTTATTTGGCCCATAAATTTTGGGTTTATCGGGTGAAAATATAGGGCACCGAACACTTTTGTACTACGGCTTAAATTTTGATTTTTTGTCTTAGACATTCAGTTTTAAAGTGAATTTAGCACGTGTAAACCACACGGCATCAATTTTGCACATGTAGGTTTCATTTTAGCTCGATAGGGTAAATTCTCATCCTACCGGGTGAGTTTTGGAAAATTTCTCAAAATCTCATTTTGACTTATAAAAATCATTAGTTACCCTAAATTTGGCTTCTTGGAAAAATTTCAGCAATTTCGCACGGGTAGATTTTGATTTGGCTCGGTAGGAGCTCATTTCTCGCCCCCCATCAAGTAGTCATTGAGCACTCCCGAGCAAACGATGTGGTTTTACCCAAATTCAAGTTTTGTCAACTTTCTAGGGTGATTTTGCACGTGTAATTTTATTGGACTCGAAATCGCACGTGTATATTTCAAGATGGTCCGAAAGGGTCCCTTTTTAGTCCCCCAGGGCCATGCCCAAAATTCTTCTATGGCATTTTGGCTCGAAAAAATTTCTGAGTGATTTTCTATATGAATAAGAAGATGTATCATATATGAAGTAATGAGAAGTACAATATACAGTACACCGCGTGTTGGTGTTACATCGAGAATGTCCCACATCCAAGTTGGCGAGTTTCCTTAATCAACTTGGATAGTTTGATGTTAGATTGGGTGCTCAGTGTGGTGAAGAAGGTCGAGGGAGCCATCGGTACCGTGGGAGGTGACGGAGGAATCACCGGATTCACCGGAGGAGGGACCGACAGTTGAAGCAGTGCTTATAGATGTGCACTGTAGGCATTCCACCACTCTATCCATTGTCATTGGGTGTCGAGCGGTAGTGGAGGAATCCCAGTCATGGAAGCCGGGTGAGTAGAAACTTGAGGCAGTTGTGGTGGCACATGCGAAGATGATGCAGTCTTGGAGTATGAGGAATCTCAATCAGATTTATTATTCTTCGTCTAAGAGTCATAGTTTTACAAAAGAGAATCCAAACTTGACAAATAAAATAGGAATTAAGCTAGATGCTTAACCCCCTAAAAATAATATTCCTAAATTTTTATGACCTATAGAAGGCTTTAAAAAAATCATTGAAATACTTCACATATCAAAACTTTGAAAATAATTGGAACTTTTTGAAAACTTGTGAAAAACACTAAAAAAAGAGTCATTTTAAAACCACGAATCTAAATTCTAATACCAATAAAATTGTCATACCTTAATTTTCATACTAGACATGTGACAGTAGTCACGATACTTTGACCATGTGTGTGCTCCACCCCTTGATCCAAGGTATTGAAAAGCGTTATCTAATACAATACTCAATCATACACAAAGACCATCACAGTCCATCACAAATTTTCATTCACCCATAATTTGGCCCATTCGGCCACCATACCACAAATACATGCAGAGATCATTTCGGCCATCCAAGATTCATGATGCCACGCCCCAAACCGGGATCGTGAACAGCCGCTCGTTATCCTAAATGCCGGCTATATTTTTACAGAAAATCGGGCAAAATCTCCCTGATAATGCACAAATTGTCATTTTTATTGTTAATATTGGTTTGAATTTAGATTGTTTAATACTCTAATGGTTGGTTTTATTGAATTTTATTTTTAGGAGATTGAAATTGAAGACTTGGAACAAATTGGGCTTAAAGAGACATTTTTAGAGCTAAATAGTTCAACATATCAATTGGGCCTTCAAAATGGGTTTAAAGAGACATTTTTGGAGCTAAATGGTTCAACACATCAATTGGGCCTATAAAGGAAAGGAAGAATTATCGAAAAGTGGAAGATTTTATTTTAGGAATTTTTACTTTAAGTAAAAATTGTTGTTAGGAGTAAAATTTTTAAATTTTCCTATTTTGGTGGATCTTTTTCCTATTATTTTGGAAGAATCTTGGAGACCTAAAGTATTAAAAGAAGGATTCTCCTCATTAACCCTAGAAGACACTATTCATGTTACTGTTCACGGCACTATTCATATATATATATTCACAAGTGCTGTGGCGGCTACAATCATCTCTTTTTAGGTTTAGGTTTTATTTTTTTCTTTTTCTTTGAAGAACATTGTTTTTCTTTTATTCTTTCTTTTGTTTATTCTCAAGAATACGGTCACCATGAGTGGCTAGTTGTTTTATTCTGATTCAAGGAGAATTTTTATCGATTGTTTTTCGTTGTGAGGTTATGTTCTTAATTTAATTTCTTGCCCTTTTATTCAAGTATTTGTTGATTCTTGATTTATTTTTAGGGAAACTTAATATTGGTTAATCTAACAATTTAATTCAATATTAGTTTTCCTATTGCTATCTAGGAATTCAGTGATCCGTAATTGTCATGAATGAATGGTACGAGTAGCAAATAGGTTATATATGTTTATGGGTCGTTTGTCAATATTCATTTTAACCTAAGGAATCGATGAAAGAAAATCGAATAATTGTACGCTATCCTGATTATTTGTATTTTGGTTTAACTGTTTTCACAGAACTTAATGTTGTCATTATTTGATATGCAACGCTATCGTGCCCAGTCGATTAATGATAAGTTTTGATTGGATGCTGGGTTTGGTCAATTATTTTGGAAAAACGCAGATTTATTATGGCTATCCTAATAGATTTAAGGTTAAATGCTTGAATTGCAAGAATAATATTTTCAACCAATGATCAATAAGACAATCGAATATATGAACCCTTGAATCGGAGTTTGGTGAATTGAATTTCTTCTTTAAATTTTAGTATTTTTGTATATTTGATTTGTCTTTTAATTTTTGATTTAGGAATTTATTTTATAAACCCCCCATTTTATTTTGGCATTTACTAAGGAGTTAAGTTAACATAGTTCCCTTGGGATTCGACCTGTTAACCACTATTGCTACAGTTTGTTGCATTGGGAAAATCAGTATTAATTTGAGGGATTCGACAACCCGACCAAATTTTGACGCCGTTGCCGGGGAATTATTTTGATTTCTTAATTGTGTTATCTTTATTATTTGTTTTGCTGACCTCTTTTATTTTATGACCCGTTTTTCTCAAGGAAGTGAATTGGAATATATTCCTGAAATTGAGAAAACTGCTCGCCGATTGAGAAAGGAGGCCAGATAGAGAAAAGGTAAATTATGTCGAAAACCAACTATTTTTGAAGAAAAAGAGGAAAAGATGACTGATCGTGAAAGAATCTTGAAGGAATTGGCTGCACCCAATCTGAATCAACAACCGTTGTGCATCGAATACCCAGCTCTTGAGGTAGCATTTGATCTTACATCTGGTTTGATTCACTTACTGCCTACTTTTTGTGGTCTCCCAGGTGAGGATCCACATAAACATTTGAAGGAATTTCATGTTGTCTGTTCAAGTATGAAACCCCAAGGAGTGACTGAGGAACAGATTAAGCTGAGAGTCTTTCCCTTTTCCCTGAAAGATAAGGCAAAGGATTGGTTGTACTACCTACCTCCGGGTTCAATAAATACATGGAATGGGATGCAGAGATTATTTTTAGAAAAATTTTTCCCTACATCTAGAGCTGCCAACATTCAAAAGGAGATATGTAGGATCAGACAGATTAGCGGAGAGACGCTATATAAATACTTTGAGAGGTTCAAACAACTCTATGCCAACTGTCCACATCATCAAATACCAGAACAACTCTTGATTCAGTATTTCTATGAATGACTTCTATTCATGGATAGAAGTATGGTAGATGCGGCCAGCGGAGGAGCGTTGGTAAATAAAACACCTGAAGAAGCCAGACAATTGATCACCAACATGGCAAAAAATTCTCAACAATTTAGATTGAGAACGGATGGAGTTACGGAACGTGTCAATGAGGTAAGTCACTCTCACCTTGAAAATCAAATTTCTGAATTGACTGCTTTGGTTCGTCAGATGGCTGTAGGGCAAATACATGCAACCAAGGTTTGCGGTATATGCTCGATACCCAGACATCCTACAGATATGTGTCCATCTCTGTAAGAAGATTCTACTCATCAAGCAAATGCCATAGGAGGATTTCCTGGCCAATCTCAGAAGAAGTACGACCCCTACTCTACTCATTATAACCCCGGATGGAGAGAGCATCCAAACCTGAGTTACAGGAATCAAGGAAGACAAACAAGATATTTTCCTCAGCAATTCAATAGGCCAACACATACACGGACACAATCGTCTAATTTAGGTATGTCCCTAGAAGATATTGTGAAAGCTTTCATGACTAACACTCAACAATTTCAACAGGAAACGAGAGCTAGCATTCAAAACTTGGGAAATCAAATCACTCAGCTAGCCACTTCAGTTAGCAATTTGGAGCGTCAAAATTCAGGGAAATTACTTTCACAAACGGTAATAAACCCTAACGAAAATGCTAGTGCAATGGTATTTCAATGGTATTGAGGAGTGGAAACAAAGTGCAATCAAAAACACCATCACCCAAAAAGAGAAATGAGAAGAAAGATGAAGAGGAAGAAGCCGAAGTTGCTAATGAAAATCCAAACAAGGTAAATTCCGATTCTCTTTTACCTACGAGTCCTAACATAGTTGTACCACCTTTTCCTAGCAGGTTTGAAAGATCCAAAAAGGAAGACTACGAAAAGGAGGTTTGGGAAACTTTCAAGAAAGTAGAAATAAACATACCTTTGTTAGACGCCATCAAGCAAATACCTAAATATGCAAAGTTTTTGAAGGAGTTGTGCACAAACAAGAGAAAGATGAGAGGTGATGACAAAATAAGGGTCAGCGAGAACGTGTCTGCTGTTATCAAAAGATCTCTACCCAAGAAATGTTCAGATCCAGATATGTTCACTTTACCCTGTGTTATTGGGTTGAAGAAATTTGAACGTACTATGTTAGATTTAGGAGCATCAATCAATGTCATGCCATATTCTATCTATATTGCTCTAAATCTGGGCCCCCTAAAGGAAACTAAAGTGATTATTCAATTGGCTGACCGTTCTGTCGTGTATCCAGAAGGAATTGTTGAAGATATTTTGGTACAGGTTAACGAATTAATTTTTCCAACTGATTTTTACATCTTGAAAATGGAAGGAGACACTATCACAAATTCAGCTCCACTTCTATTAGGACAACCATTCATGAAGACAGTAAAGACCAAAATAGATGTGGATGAGGGTACTCTATCCGTCAAGTTCGACGGCGAGATTGTGAAATTTATTATTTTCGATCCTATGAAGCATCCAAATGAGTGTCAATCAATTTGTTATACTGATATATTTTATTTAATTGTGCAGAAAATTTATAAAGAAAAATGTGATATTGATTTTGAATTAAATGCACAATTAGATATGGAAGGAAAGTCATATGAGTCTCACAAAGTAAAGTTGAAGCCTCCTTGAAGAGAAACAAGTGAAGACCGTCGAGCATAACGACATTAAATAATTGCG
Source organism: Dillenia suffruticosa (assembly GCA_033439265.1). NCBI lineage: Eukaryota > Viridiplantae > Streptophyta > Magnoliopsida > Dilleniales > Dilleniaceae > Dillenia > Dillenia suffruticosa. The sequence continues at coordinate 11,849,178 of JAVTVX010000031.1, read as the reverse complement.
CTTGTTGGGAGGCAACCCAAAATTTTTTTAAGAGTTTGATTTAATTTTTAGTAATTTCATTTATTCAATTTTAAGTGTTATTTATCTCTTTTTTTAATCTTTGCAGGTGTCCAATTCAATCACTCAAGTCATGGTTCAACATAGAATTTTCAGAGGCAGAAGCAGTCTTGGCATTAGGGCGTGATCACGTAGTTTCAAAAGTCAAATAAAATTTTTGGGCAGAAGTACTCTCACTTTTAAGAGATGATCATGCGGTATTCTGAAGGTGCAATCCGAATTTGGGCAGAAGCACTCTCACTCTTAAGAGATGATCACGTGGTTTTGGGTTCAAAAAAAAAAAAAGAGAAAAAAAATGTGCTGGTTGCGAATGCCCAAACCGAAGGTTTCATGAAGGAGACCTCGCATTCTCTACAGTGCCTGCCATCACCTTAGGGGAGTTCTCTCGTTCTTTATCTTCCTTTTCATTGTCCTCTTTCATTATCTAGCATTTTTTATTTCTGAGATTAGTTTTCCATTGTGCTAGCTGTGAATTTCTTTAGTATTGTGTCTAAAATTATCATCTTTTGCATACATTGAGGACAATGTAGTATTTAGGTGTGGGGGAGGATTTTCATGTCAATGTCATTTCTTCTATTTTTCTTTAGAACTTCGTACTCTCTGGATTTTGTCGGATAATGATTTTGAGTTAGTATACATTATTGATTTGAGTTTGAAATGCATGAAAGAGACAAGTGTGATTAGTTATTTTTTGGATAAATTGTTTTAAAGTATCCCATTGATCTTGATAATTGAATCAAAATTGAATCAAATGAAAATGTGATAGATTTGATACAACATTGCACAATTTTTGTGAGAATTTGAGCCTTACGAGCATGTTATCAAATTTGCTCTAATTTTTTTTTATGAGTGTTTATCAATCATAGTATGCTTATTCTAGAACTTGCTTTACTATACTTTTTGAGACCACATCAATGAGTTCATACATTAATATGATGGGGGCATTTAGATTTCCCCATTTTAGCTCACGAAAACAAATCTTCCTGTGCATAATATTTCCCTTAGTGAAACCCTTTGAGCTTATACCCATTTCTTTGCGTTAACCTCATTAATTAACACATAGCCTTCTTTTTATACTTCACCTTCTTTTTGGTCATTATATTAAAGAAGTATGTGATTTGAGCATATATTGAGTGGTTATTTGCAAAGGGAATGAGCTACTTCTATTGTGAGATTTATTTTCGGGAAGTTGATTATACAAATGGGGTGGATTGTATATGCGTGGCATTTTCATTGATTCTCATTTAGTTTCCTTATTCAACAAAAAAAAGGGGAGAAAAAGAAAAGAAAAGAAAAAAAAAAGAGCGGAAAAGGAGAAAAAAAAAAGAAATTCCCAAAAGTTGAAATTGGGGAATTTGAAGAGAAAATGTAAAAAGTTTGATTGAAAAATGATAATGATTTTGATTAGAGTATCTTTCTTTTGATTTGATTGTATTTTATGATATGGGATATAGGGGATATGTTCTTGACATGCTTCTTTGATATATTTATACACGATACATTTATCCTTTTACCCTACCTTTACCCAAGCCACGTTACAACTCTTATAAAGACCCCCGAATTTTTATTTTGAATTCATATAAGTGGTGGTGGAGATTTGATAAATAAACAAGTTTATGGT